>PVLA01015546.1:0-24769 GCA_004027455.1 Hydrochoerus hydrochaeris
CACCATCACCACCACCACCACCATCACCACCATCACCATCACCACCACCACCACCATTACCACCGTCACCATCACTATCACCATCATCACTTCTTGCATCAACTGAGTGATTACCCTGCAAAAGGCTCCATGTGACAAAGTGTGCATTACCACAGGTGTGCAGATTGACATGATCACGCCTGCTTTGCTGATGAGGAATAGAGGCCTGGGAGATTTGGGCTGCCCAGGTAGTAAGAAGCAGAAATGAGATGGCTCAGAGATCCAGGGACTGGGGCAGGCAGGGCTTGTGGGGAGAGGAAGTGAGGCGCCCACTTCCTGAAACTGGAAGAGCACATGGAAAAGAAACCATCACTAAGATGACTGGATCAGGACTTGGAGCCCAGACCATGGTCAGTTTCCCGACCTCTGGGCTTTTCTAAGAAGGTGGACCAAGGAGTGGGAAGACTTCCAGTGGCAGGAGCTAGGAATTTCACCGGAAAGAAGAGAATGGCGGATGCAGTGATGGAGCTTGAGAGACGCGAGCCTGGGAAGCCGGAGCTGTGCGCCCAGGAGCCCCACAGGACTCGGAGGCAGGAATGGAGACGGTGGCTGGGGAGCCCCAGGGAGGGCTTGGTGCGGTGCACCGGGACAGAGTGGTCAGGGTCGGGAGGCCATGCGGCACAGAGAGCGGGGCCCAGCGCCTCCCAGGCATGAGTCAGTGCGGTGCTGACTCAGGAGGGCGTGCGTGCCCTGGGTAAACTGGGAGTGGTGGTGGCCCGGGAGGGGGACCAAGGCCAGACCTTTGGACAGGAGGGAGGAGGGCAGTGGCTGGAAAGAGAAGCAGACCGTGAACACTGTCCTCGAGGTGAGGGGAGAGCTCTCTGCCAGAGGCTGGGTCCCTGGAGTCACAGAAGGGTCTCTGGGAGCAAAGCCTAACATCAAGGGCCAAAGGACCACTGTGGCTGAAGACCTGGCCAAGGCACAAGCCGGCATCTACAGCGCTGGAAATAAGCGCAGAAGCACCCCAGCCAAGACAGCTTTCCCTCTGGGAGCCACAGAGAAGCGAGGCGGGGCTGTCCCTGCCCCATCTAAGTCACTGGGTGACCTCTCCCCATATCACCGCAGGAGCTGGGCCAGCCCTATGACCCTGTGGGACCTGGCACGGCAAAGCTACACTCAGGGCCACCGTGATTGTCCCCAGGACCCAGAGAGGGGACAAGAACATAAATGGACTTGTGAGCACCTTGTGCTGCTTTGCTCATTTGAATAAAATGAGGTCCCAGGCAAGGACCCAAGGCCACCCCAAAGCAGCAGAACATGCACGTCAGGTCCCCCCACCCAGGCCTTCCTCCCTGGGGTCATTGTGCCAGAACTGGGGTCAGGAGGTCAATGAGGGAGATGACAGCAGTCCCCCCTTATCTGAGGGTCTCTTTCTGAAGTTTCAGTTACCCTGGACAGCAAATATGAAGAGAAGCATTCCAGACTAAATAATTCACGTGTTTTAAATCGCACCAGGCTGCATGGTGCCCTGGTCACGAGCCACTGTCCCTTTGTCCCGCATTCCCTACCTGAGTCACTGCTCAGCCCTCTCTGGCCTCAGAGGACGGTCAGGCTGCACACACCTGTGTCCCAGGGACTCTCACTGTGCTTAATCATGGCCCCACAGGCAAGAGCAGTATGCTGAGGGCTGAGATGTGCCAGAAAGCACCTGCTTTAGGCGAAAAAGTGAAATTTCTTTATTTCATCAGAAAGAGGAGGAATCACACATTCAGGCTGCTAAGGTCTGTGGTAATAGAATTGTGAATAAGGAAGAGAAACGTCGTGTGTGTTTCACTGTCTTATCTCAAACTGCAAAAGTTACAGCCTCAGTGTGATATTGTCTCAGCATTTAGTTCTGATGGAAAAGCCACCCGGGGGGCCGCGCCTGCAGTCCTGGCTAGCAGGCGGCTGAAGCAGGAGATCGTGTCTTAGAGGCCAGTGTAGACCTCTTAGCAAGAACCTCAGAATGAAATTACAAGGGCTGGGGTACAGCTCAGGGGCAGAACACTTGGCTAGCATGAGCCGGGCTCCAGGTAGCACATGGGAAGAGAGAGGCAGAGGCAGAGAACAGGATGAAGGAAGGAAGAGGGGAGAAAAACAGGGGAAGGAAAAGAAACTCATCTAATGTGTACACCCGTGATATGCACACATTCAGGGCTTGGAATGTTCCACCATGCTGAGCACCAGCTGGGGCTTGGAACACGTGCCCCTGACTGAGGGGACCATTCCAACTGGATTGTCCTCTGATAAGGGAGGCAGGTGGTGAGATGGCAGGGGCTCAGGGAGGAGCCGTGCACACCGTCAATTATAGGGCAGGGCAGGGCATCTGGGTCAGGTCCTTGGAAGCCAGGCAGCAAAGCTCAGAGGGACAGAGAACCCATGGGACAGACAGTGACTGGTACTCCCATGCACCTTGCCGGAGGACACCAAATCCCGTCACCTTTGATCTGTTAACACCAGGCGACAGTGGACTGCGCTCACCTGCTCACCCCCGCCCGGCCCCCGGGGCAGCTGGCTCAGGTGTTAACTGATTTATACTTCAATGCGGGAGCCCACACCCCTCCGATGTCACCATGCACGTGCCAGCTCTAGACAGGACGCTGGGAGGGCTGGGAAAGGACCCCCGAGGGGGGGACCCCACGCTGACGCCAGGCGGGCTCTGTCAACAGCAGCCGGCACGAGCCGCCCGCTCCCCGGCGCCCCATGATTACAGGCTGTGCCGCACGTATGAGGTGCGGTGAGGTCACAGCTCCAGGTCCTGTGATTGTCGCCTTTCCACAGCGAGGTGACTTTCCCTGCAGTTTCACACCAGGGCGGCAGCAGGCTCTGGGCTGAAGAGAGCAGAGTGAGAAGTTGTTTCCTGCACGGCTGCAGTGGCGAAGCGCCCTCAAGGCTCCCGCTGTGTTTCAGTTTTACTGAGAGCTCTTTGACTTCGGTCCACGCCCGGCTTTGGGCTCCAAGCCGTGGAAATGACGGGACTGTCATCCCTCGACCGGGTTCCATCAGGATTATTTATACTCTGCATCTTCCTTCTACTTCAAGACTTTTTTTTCCCCTGACATTTGCTTTCTGGCAGAGCAGGGGCCCATGAGTGGGTGTTGCAAGGAGATGGATTTTGGCAGAACACAGAGAAGAATTCTCTTAGTCAGAGCTGGCCGAAAAGGGAGCAGCTCACCTGGAAGGCAGCCTGTCCCAAGCCTGCACAAGGCCCCGGAGGTGGCTTCCGGAGGCACTGGCCCGTGCTCTGACGGACAGGACCCCCAGCTCCTGGGCGCCTGCTGGGCCTCAGGCTCCTTCCTGCAGACAAACTCCCTGGATCTTCATGTGACCCTGAGGAGGGCACCGTCATTATCTCCATTTCACAGACAAGGAAACTGAGGCACCAAGAGGCTTCCCCACCTGCCCAGGTGGACGTGGCGGCGGGGGGGGGGGAGGTGGGCTCCCTCCCCAGCAGTCTGTGCTGGTCCTTCGTATACAGGTTGAGCATCCCTAACCCCAAAACCCAAAACGCTCCACAGTCTGAAATTTTGTGAGCGTCACGAGACACCACAAATAGAAAGTCCCATACCCATTGTCATGACAAGCCACAGTCAAAAGACACAAAAGTATTAAAAATAGCATACAATGTTAACCTCAGGCCCTGCGGCGAAAGGTGTGCTTTGTGCTTAGACCTGTGTGCGTCCCGACCCCAAATGTGCGGTTACCAATATGCAAATATTCCCAAATTGGGGGGAAACCCAAGCTCAGCAACACCTCTGGCCCCGAGCTTTCAGATAAAGGGCTCAGGCCGGTACTGTGACGCACCTTCGACCCCAGGTGTCCAGCAGCAGGGGATCACATGACCAGCAGTGGCCAGCTGTCCCAGGTCCTCCGGGAGTTTAAAAAGCAGCTGACTCAGCATAAAGCCACCTGTAGGGAGTTGGGGGCCACAGGATCCAAGGTCAGGACGACATGGGTCCCCAAGGACACAAGCTGGGTTCGCAGGGAGGAGGCCCTGGGTCAGCACCAGGACTGGGGACAATAATCGACCACCTTGTGCCCCGCTCCCTGGGCAAGACCTGACTCTGCCCAGTCATCCAGTTGCGACTGAGTGTCCCCTGCGTTTCCAGTAATCCGCTCGGCTTCCCCTGCACCGAGGCCCTGCCTTGGTCATCTGCCCAGGACACAATCCTGTGACACAGCCCTACAGGGAGTGACACGAGCTCCAGCCTGGATCTAGAGAAGAGGTCCACGCTGCTGGCCCACTTCCCCGGCTGTGTGGGACTGAGGTGGCCCTTTCACAAGATCTCGGTGCACACTGCAGTGTGCTAACACAGGAGACTGCCTGGCACGGGGCGGCCCTGTGGGCAGTGGTCGGCTTCTGACATTTTTATACCAAGGTCCCACAGGCAAAGGGTCCTGAGCTCAGCTCCACCGCAGTCAGCACACAGGGCTAAACCTGAGCCACCTGGGAACCTTAAACAAAAAGGAAGCTATCACAGTGGTACACACCTGTAATTCCAGTACTCTGGAAGGCTGAGGCAGGAGGAGCAGGAGTCGGAGCCAGTCTAGGCAATGTAGCTACCAAATGACACCTGTCTATTATGGTTGATACATTGTGTTAACTTCAGAAATTTAGAAGTTTAACTAAGAGACTCAGCAGGGAGCCAGGGTCCATCCTTTGTAAATATCCTCATCCTAGGCAAGAGGAGACAGGGAGATTTTGAGTGCTACACCTGCCGGGGGACGGGGAGGGGGCTGGATACAGTGTTAGCCGGGAGAAGAGGTTTGTTCTTCTCCCTTTTTGCTCTGGCTGCTTTTGCTGGCTGCTGCCTTGAACTGTCGCCCCTGTGCCACGCCCCCGTGCCGTGGACCCAGCTGATTATGGACTGAAACCTCCATAAACTGTGAGCTAAATAAATTTTTCCTTCTTTTACTTTGGGTGTCAGATATTTTGTCCTAGCAACGAGATAAAAGTAACCAAGACACTGTCTCAAAATTTCAAAACACAGCTGGGGACGTAGTTCCATGCAAAGACCCTAGATCTAATCCCCAGTGCCACAAACAGATGAAGATGAAGGACAAGGACAAGAAGGAGAGGAAGAGGGAGAGGTGGAAGACGGGGAGGGTGAAGAAGAGGAAGAGGAGAAAGAGGAAGACACGAGTTCAGCAGGTGCAGAAGAAGAGAGCTCTCACTACCTGCTGGCCCTGCAGGGACAAGGTGAGCAGCGATGACCAAATGTCACAAGGCCAAATGACTAAGCCCAGAAAACAATGCTTTGGTCAGTGATGGGCCACAGGATGCCCGTCCCAGAAGATCACAGAGCTGAATATTTCCTGTCACCTAGTGAACTCATGGCCCTCATAAGGTCTCGGCACAATGCACCGTCACACGTTCCTGGTGGTGTAAGCAAGCCAGCTGCCTTATAGAAGTCTAGCAGATGCAAACAGTGCGGTTACCACACCTGATAATGGTAATCAGCCACGGCGTTGCTGGTCTGGTGTTTACTATCCTGTGCTTTTTATCATTATGTCAGGATGCTCCTTGGACTCCCATTAAAACAAGCTTCAGGCAGGCGGCCCGGGCTGGATTCCGGGAGGCATTGGTATCATAGGACATGACTGTCCTACCTACGCTGCTGCGGGGGGAGACCTTCCAGGGGACAGGAAGTACGGTACAGAACGCCGAGGCCCAGATTGTGACCCTGTGCAGACCTAGTTGCGTGTGTATGTCTGTGGCTTATGTTTTAACAATACAAAGTTCAAGAAGTAAAAAGAAAAGGAAATTCAAAAACAACCTACACTGCACAGAGGTCATCGCAGGCTCCTCCTGTACATCTGCGTAAACACTATATTACGTTCACGTGACCATGGCCTGTGTCATTAAGGGAGCCGGCAGGAGCCGGGTGGAGCCGCACGGGTCCTTTAGACCAGGGTCTGAGTCAGAAAATGTGCGTCCACTCAGCCCCAGCAGCCTCAGGACTTGCTCCAACCATCAAATGAGAAACAACCACAATATTCCTAAAACTCCTTCAAGCTATAAAACGTTCTCATTTATTACCAAGGAAAGGAAGAAAATGTGGATGTAATAAAATAAAAATTCCTTCTCTAGTGGGCCAAGAAAGAGTACCAGAAGCATTGCTTCCCGGCTGTGCTCCACCCTATTCAAAGTTCAGGCTCTGGCATGCTGACGTCCCATCTGGTGTCCTTATGCTCCAGTCCTCGAAGGACCCCAAGTGGGACATCCAGTAATGCCCGGGTGATGTGTCCTGATCAGATGAGTTGGCCTAGTGGCTATAATTTTGTGCTACACAGACTTTCCTGGGGCCCCACAATCGTATTCCACTGTGGGATAATTCCCTAAGAGAAAAATATTTCTCCCAGCTTACCCATGCTTGCATTTTCCTGGCATTAGTTCTCTAAATCATTTTTGTGACATTGCCCTTGAGAAAACTGATACACAGAAAGTTTAAGTCCCTCATGAAAAGGTGCCAATACAGGATACAGCAGTCAGCTGAAGAGGTTGAATTTGGCTCTTGGTTTCAGAGGGTTCAGTCCATGGTCAGCTGCTCCAAGGCAGAAATAACATGGTGGAAGGAGGCAGGGGAGAGCAAGGGGAAGAGCCCCCACGAAAGATGTACCCTCTAAAAGCACAGCCCCAGTGACCAATGGGCACACCCCTCATAGCACCTTGAGCTCTGATCACAAGCATATCAATCCACTGATGAGGAGGACGCCTCCATGACGTACTCACCTCTCCAGGAGGGTCTCAATCTGACCAGATTGACCACTGCGACTATCTGGCACGACGGAAGAGGTTTGATCCTAGAATTATGCAGACTTCTAACCAAGCGAGTCCTGGGACTGTTCACCTCTTGCGTCCTCGAAGGGAAGAAAATATTTTCTTTCTCTTTGCCAAACGTTTGCCACCCACTTACTGTAAAATAAGAGAAAACCACTGAGGCTGCAGCTTCCGCCCTCTGCTTTTCTTTCAGGACACCTTGGCTCTGCTGCTAAGCCTTCATTCAGAATAAAGCAGGAAGTATTGTTGGCCCAAAGTATCTGGGGTTTCAAAAAGAATTCAAAACAGCTCTGACTGTACTGACCATACACTGACTTTTCTTGTCATTATCCTCTAAAAATACAGCATATTTACTTACAGAGCACTTAGTTCGCATTAGGTGTCATAAGAAACCCAGAGCAGGTTTAAGCACAGTGAGTCCTTACGAACAAGTTCTGCTCTGTGAGAACGTTCACAAATCAGATTTGTTCATCAGCCCAACAAAGTGAGTCTCACACACCTTTGACACCAACAGGCCGTGCGCGTGGCCCTGTGCTCCCCAGCCTTCACCTCACAGCACCGCTGCTCCTACTCCTGCTTCAGACACGCCGGGCTCTGCACACGACCAGGTGGTGTGGTGAGCGTGTCCGCCATCCGTCTGCAGCTAGAAACGTTCCTAAGGCGAGGTCCGTTTGCCTCTGTGAAAGTCCCCAGCTCGAATGTTCGGAAGTCGGGGACTTCTTCTTACACCCAGGGGGCATGCACAGGTCCTCAGCAAATACTGTGCCACTTTATATAAGGAATTTGAGCATCGCAGGACATCACATCCATGCCCATCGCCAGGGGACCCCGAGGTCCCTGGCACCTTCACTGCCATCTCCTCCATCTCAGGAAACTGTTGGGACCAGAATCAATCAGGGGTTTAAATTCTCTTAAGCCCTTCCTGGCCAATGCCCCCTCTCAAGCCTTTGTTAACTTCCCTTGTGGTTATACACCCTGTAGTTTCTTTCCCGTGGCCTCCCGGCCAGTCTGGCCATCTGAACTCACCGTTTCTGGGATCCTGACTGTGCTCTACCTACAAAGACAGTTTGGCTCCCTCAGGCCCCGTGAGCTGGTTCCGAACACCAGGGGTCCATTCGGAGTAGGAGGTGGCACCGTTACAGAGGAGGACGCTCTGCCACCTTGCGGGACACCAGACAGGACCACAGACAGTCAAGTCCGTAGGGAACCTGTGCTGAAGATGCAAATTAAAAGCAGGGTTCCACATGGGGCCTGCTGGTCACGCTGGTGACATCGCGAAAACAATTGTTGCTGGTTCCTGTGTGTCCCGAGCTCTCTCCCCCAGGTTAGAATCTGTGGGAATGCTAGAATTGATAAGGCAATCACGCTGACTCTTAGGACCCGTGCTCACTTCAGGGGAAAGAAAAAGTTTAGGAAATGTTGAAGTAGAGTCTCCTCGCACGTGGAAAATTGTCATGGATGTGGGATGACAGGTTTAGGGCATACACGTGGGTCATATTCTCCAGACGCCATGGGCTGGCTTGGAAGGGCTGAGAAGCTCATTTTCTGCAGGTCTGAAGAACTGCTCCAGTGCCGGTACCTCATGGTGTCATCCGGAGAACTCCCAGCAGGGGAGGTGTGTGTGTGTGTGTGTGTGTGTGTGAAGCTCAGGCCCATGCATCTACTGGATAAGCCGTACCCCAGGCCTTTGCTGGGGACAATGACAGGACCTAGATCTGGGTTGCTTTCCTTTTGTGGTTGCCTTTACACACAATGACCCTGAAGTGGAAATTTTGCCAAACTGTCACTTTCCTCCCTTCAACAGTGCTGAGGTTTCCTAAAGAACAACAAGACTCTAAAACCCAGGGTGCGTAAATCTCACACAGTACTTTCTCAACAGCCCACAACAGGCGCTGGGTCAGTAAGACATTTCCTGGCTTAGGCTGTGGTGCGAAGTTAAATCTCATGCCTTTGATTCATGTCCCAATCACACATTTAAAAGCGAGCAAAGACTAGAGCACACTGCCTCAGAGAGGACTTCAAAGATCGTCTCTCTACTCCTGGTTCATACTTTGCCTTCCTGAGTCTACCTGGCCAATGGCAGAAATGATGGTCACTAACTTATCCCCTCAGTGTCCACCAAGTCCAGGGCCCGAGATGCCCTGCATTTCTCCTACAGTGAATCTGGATCCTAAAATGACACTTCAAACCCGAGATCCCTTTCCCCACTGTTTCCAGCTCTGTTCATTCTACACATTTCACTACAGCTTTCCCAGCCTGGTCTCAGGACAAATCAGAGGACCCTGTGTTCCCTACGGTGCTGGCTTTGCAGGAGGAGACACGGGTTTTATCATACACTGGGAATCACAAGGCATTTTCAGAACTAGAAAAGACCTTGAAAATCATGTCTCATATCTACCTCAGGTCTGGTGGACAGGCCTTTTCTACCGAGCAATATCCCAGTTCCTTTTTTATTGTTTTTGGAGACCAGATCTCACTGTCACTAAATTGCCCAGGCTGAGTTAGAACTGGCAATCCCCCTGCCTCAGCCTCCTAAAGTGCTGGGATGATAGGTTATGCACCACCAAGGCCAGCTTCTTTCTTTTCCTTTTAGTGCTGGAGATCAAGCCCAAGGCTGGCACATTTGGGGCAAACACCTCCCTCCAAGTGGCACCCCAGGCTCGGGAACATGGCCTCTTCCTTGGTGCAGCTGCCACTGCAGCCGAGCCTGGGGTCACAGAGCAGAGGGGCTGAGGGATGGCCGAGTGGGGGCTGGGGCGAGAGGTTGCAGGATGCTGAGCTCTGCGCCTGTCACCTGTCGGCCTCCTTCTGGGCCCCTGGAAGGCGCAAATAGGCTTTGCTTGGGGAGAACCTGGGGGCTGTGGAGAGGAAGGCGCTCCTTAGCAGCCCTGGGGAATGGAAAGTTTCTCTCTTCGGGTCCTGTTTGGACATAGCCCGAGCTGACAGCTGGGGTGCCCCTGGCTCAGCAGTGCTTGGGCTGTGATCCCAGGGCCGCGGCCCTGACAGGCCAGCAGGAGGGGAGCTCGGCCAGGCAGCTGAGGACAAGGGTGCAAGGAGACCTCTGTGGTGCAGCCTGGCGACTTCAAGGCTCGTTAGCACAGTGGCCGCCAGCCTGGAGGTGGGCGGAAGAAGCAGGTAGCTTCTCTCTGGAATGTCATAAAACCCCAGCAAGGTTTGTGCTTCATTTTTGGGGACAGCTGCCAAATTCTTGCCCTTGAAATAATTTTTTCCAGGTCTTTCTAGTAGGAAAATGTTTAATTTGGAGGGTGAAGGAGGCAGCGTAAAGACCTGGGAGCAGGACCCTGTGACCTCAGACTGAAGAGAGAGGTGACGCACAAGAGCCATCCTGGGGACAGAGGTCCCCACAAGGCAAAGCACAGGGTCAGGGCCGCAGGCTGGAAACGCAGAGCTGGGCCTGGCTCAGGGCATCCTGGTTTCCTCCCCTCCCGCAAAGACCTGGACCTGCACGCAGGCAGCAGGCTCAGGCCCAAACTCTGCTCAGGTCCCCCAAGGCCGCAGCAGCCCTGGGGGAGGAGGCCACACTGTCCTGACACTCGCACTTAGCAGGGAGCCGCAGACCAGCGGGGAGCTCTGAGTCACCCCCTGCTTTTCAGCAGCCCCGTGGGAGCGCCTTTCTGGGAACACACAGCAGCTGGAACATGACAGTCCTCGCAGCGGTGAGCCAGCCGCCCACACGAGCACTAGTCATGGTGCTGCCAGGGCAGGGTATGCGACGAAACAGACCGACTTGAAGCTTAACCTGCCTGTAGGAGGGCCGGGGAGCCCAGGCCAGCGCCCCGCCCAGCCCCTGCCTGCCCTGTCCCTGAGGAAAGGGGGCAAGGAGCACAGCCGCCCCCTCGCCCACCCGTGCCTGGAGGGGAGAGCGAGCGCTCAGTTTGTGACTGCAGCTTCAGGTACGGCCCCCTGGGAGGATTCGAGCCAGTCCCGGGGGAGGGAGCCGCCGCTCACTGAAACCTTGGGCCTGTGGCCAAACATCTGTGCATCCGAATCCCACCCCCCAAAAAAAATTTTTTTTTGGTCTTTTTGAGACAGCGGCTCACTATGCAGTTGAGGCTGGCCTCGAGCTCCCTTTGTAGCCTGGGCTGATCTCAAATTTGCAGCAATCGTCCTGCCTCAATTTCCCCAGTGCTGGGATTGCAGGATTGCAGCACCACACCCAGCCAAAAATGTTATCTAAATGTAAACACACAAGTGTGGCCGCGTGGGCAGAGTGTTCAATGGGTGGGTCACACCAAGGGGAATGTGCCATGGAGAAGGGACCTCGGGGTGCACGATGTCCTTGGGGGGTGGGGCCTGGGACCCAGGAAGAAAAGCTTGGGGGCCACGTGAGTCTGGCAGCCATAGAAACAAGCTCTGCGGGGGGGGGGGCATCCTTCAAGGAGGGGCAGAGGACACAGAGTTGGAGCAGACCTGGGGGACAGCCAGCAGGGATGGTGGGACAGGCGGCAGTAGATGAGTGGACGGGCTGGAAATGCACCCTGGAGCCAGCTTCCTGGGGACCGAAGAACTGAGTGGGGATAGCTCAAGGCTCACACAGAGTGACACACTCCAGATAGGCGGTGCAGGGGTCACCCAGTGGCACCCTGAAATACAGCCCAGAGGAGGCTGAAGATCGGGGACTGTATCAGTGCTGCGTGAGAGCTAAGGACAGTGACAGCTGGTGAGGGCAAGGATAATGACAATGGGGTTCCATCCAGGCCCAGGCCAAGAGCACCTTGTGACCAGGCGTGTGACGCTAAGCACTTACCCAGGCGATCACCTTTGTCATCAGAGTCACAGCCTTAAGTGGCGAGTGCAGTATCAGCCCATCTCACTGATGAAGAAACTGAGGCTCCGAGGAGGAAAGTGACAGCTCACAGTGACTGCGTCAAATAGCAGAACTGGGACTCACACCAAGTGCCATCCGGCTCCAGCCGCACCTGGCCAGGTGGGCTAAGAGCAGTGCTCTGAACCCAGTTAAGCATAGGTGGTGGAGGGCTGTATCCCCAGGCTTTCTGTCTGGCTGCCTCGGAGGACAGGTGGCAGGATGGGGGCAGGCAGGAGAGCGGGGAGGGACTTGCGGCTGGACTGACTGGGCCCAGATGTAACCCTAACCCCAACTGGTGGAGGTGACAGAGTGGCTGGAGCGGCAGGCCCAAGGTCCAGGTGGAAGACGGCTGGACGTCGGGCTGGCTTGATCCAAGGGATGAATCAGGGGAAGAGGGGAGGTGCAGAGGGTGAGGAGGAGAGGTCTGGGAGATGACAATATGCCAGGCACCCTGGTGACACCAGGGACACGTCCCACTGTGTCTCCTGCCTGGAGGAAACGGAAGTCGGAGGCTGTTAAACTCTTAAACTCGTTCCAAAGGCCTCAGAGCCAGGAGGCAGGAAGGCTGGGCCTCAAGGTGAAGTCCAGCTCTCGTGTGTCTGCACAGACCAAGCATGCAGAGAATCCTCCCCGGGGCAGAGAGCTACCTGCTGGGACTGCAGAGCCTCGCATTCCTTTGTCTGGTTATCTGGGCTCTGAGCCTTCTGTCATCAATATGCAATACCTTGCCACAGGGAGGGGCAGTAAAAACTTGGAACTATAAACTGGTAGATGTTTTGGAAGATAATTCACCAGGCTTCACTTTCAATAGCTGAGAATTTGGCATAGTCTTTGACCCTCTGCTTCCAATTTTAGAAGACAAACAAGCAGGCACAGACGTATGCATAAAAATATCTAAAGCAGCAGATTAGAGAAAGCTTGGACACAGTTTCCGTGTCTAAGAATAAGGAGTGGAAATAAACTTTGGCTCAGTCGCCTGGTTGAATACAATAGGCAGCAGGATTCGGACCTTCATGGTACCACAGCGGAACATTCTTCCAGTGCTCACACTGGGACACACGGCCATTGTAACGGATGAGGAGGTGGCTTAGTCCTGTTACCCCAGGAGTGGGTGACTTATCCTGGGAATGGGATCCTAATAGAGAGGGTCAGTGTGACCCCATATCCCCCCATCTCCCATGTGCCATGGAATGACACAGTCCAGTGGCCTCTGACACATGCCCCTTTTGTGCTCTGAGACTTTTCATCCAAGTCCAGAATCCCAAGCCAAATAATCTTCCATGTTCATAATTTACCCAGTTCTACTATAGCAGCCGAAAACAAACTAAGACAGCGTGGATAAATAAAGATTATTCCCAATCTATGGATACAAGAGAAAAATGAGTTTAAAGCTACCTACCAGTTGATCTCATTTTGGTAAAAACTTCAACCACTTGGCTTTGTAGAGAAGGAACGGCACAATTATTTAACCCTGAGTCTAACATTCCGTGGCAGAAGACATCCAGAGTGTGTATGACAGACAAGAAGCTGGGCCTGGCCAGGTGCTGCTCATGCAGGAAGCATAAAAGTAGAAAGAATCTAGAGTACCCCAAAATGCTCTGTAACTTTTTAATTGTCTGTGGCGTTTCTTTCTAGCTTTTTACCCCTAAAATAAAGATGGATCACTTGGAAAGAGGTATTTACTTTCAAATGATTTCTTTGAACAAAACGAGAGACAAATGTGGAGTAAGAAAAAGGGAGATGGGTTGGGGTGTAGTGCAGTGCTTAGCATGTGAAAAGGCCCTAGGTTTGAACTCCATCTTCTGGAGTTCTAGGGTCTCCTTCTCAAGAGTCTTTTCGGATTCTTCTTGCACAAAGAATTGGACAGAAAAGTGCAAAAGATAGCAAGGTTTTACATTTATACAAGGTAGGGGGAAAACATGCTCTGCAGCGTGAGTGTGGGACAGTTAAAAGTAGGAAAAGAAGTACATTCTGCTGGGTAAGAGCCACCACTGTGAAAGAAAGTACACAGTGGCCAAGAGCTTAGTGGCAGCCATCTTTTATATCCCCCACTCCTCAGGATGATGTCATGTCTAAATCATCCTATCAAAAACCTCCTTGAATGCTAGTGAGAAGAACTGAAGATGGCACTTTATGATTGGTTCCAGGTACAGACTTTGTGCCTATGTCTTTTGCATCTCTGTGATTGACAGGTCACACCCAATTGCCCCGCCTGTTTTCCATGCCCTAATCTCCTGCCTCCATCCCAGCACTGGGGAGTAAAAAAAAGGTGGGGAATGTTTACATTCAGGCCCAAGAGATAGGTCTGAAAGACTTAGCAGGATGAGAGGAAGGAAGTCCTGATGACCTCACCTATTTCTCAAAAAAATTTTTGAACTTTTTGTTTGTATTCAGTCCCCTTCCTGCCTCAGCCCAGGCCCACATTTTCCATTGCTTCCTGCTAGATATCCTCATCTCTGGGCTGTTCGTGCCCTAAACAGAACTACCAGCCCCACCCCCACCCCCAGGCTGCTCCAGTCCCTCATCAGGTGGGCACACCCAGCTCTCACTGGCATCCCTCTTCCCTGTGGTAGCATGTCTCATTCTAGGCTTTTCCTCCCTCCTCCCTATACACACTTAAGTGGTCTTTAACTATCTCCAACACCAAGCCTTCCTCTCTAACCTTGGGTGACCACTGGACCCGACCCCCTCATCTCACAAGTGAACCTTCTCACGCCTCCTCCTCCAGCCCTTCCTGCCCTCCCGCAACCCCAGCCCCTTGAAACTACTGCAAGTCATGAAGCAATGAGCGCTCACCTACATACGAGTACAAACTTGTGGGGTTTGTTCAAATAATCAACACATTAGCATCCAGATGATTTCCTTGCGAGAAATTCCCAGGAATGGATCCATTTCCACATTTCTGAACTGCACCCTAATGCCTCCCCCTCCTCCAACATAAATATTTTTAAGGCAAGTAGGGGGAAAAAAATCTTAATTTTTGTGTGCTCTGCCTATATTTTTTTCTTTTGTCCCTTAAATCAGGTTATCTTTTCCTATCAAGAAAAAACACAGTATTTTAATTTTAAAACATTATGCATTTAAGGACCTAATTCACTTCAGATTTTTGGTTTGCTTTTACATGCATATTACTTCAGGTTCTAGAAATTTTTTCTAATTAGCAGTATTTCATCAGTTTACAATGGGGCAATTTCTTCCCAGTGAACTCCAGTTCAAAAACCAGAGCAGAGGCAAGGAGGAGTGAACTTATTTTCTTCTAGCTGTTCCAAGCCAACAGTGAGAACTAAATAGAAATAGAAATAAAAATAAATGGGGGTGCATCTGTATTCACTCTCATTAACATGATGGGTCATTTTGATATGGGGGAACAAAACTCCCAGCCTACTAGACGTCCGATATGAGCTCGTGTTCTCTAAAATCAAAGCATGAATTTGAGGAACAACGGAGGTTAAGAACAGAATATATTCACTGAGAGAAAGAAAGCTTCTGTTGGAGAGAGAGACAAAAGGGATTCCCAGCAGGTTGTCTAGGACCCTGACTTTTCTGGAGATTTTTATAGAGTAAAACCATAAAATGAGGCAGGTCCAAGGTGTGGAAAACGTGGGAATTCTCAAGGTGGGCATGAAGTGGCACAGAACTATGGTCAACCAATAAGATTAATTGCTCAGGTAACATTGATTACATCAAGGACAAAGGGAGAAGTGAGTCACAGCAAGCGGGCATGCATACAGAGCAGTGACTCTTCCTGTAGGGGTCGGGATGGAGACTCCTGGCTTCCTCAGGGTAATGGAGAACTATTTAGAATATTAATCCTTAGGCTGTGGGTGTATTTGTTTGATCTTTTGTCTTGAGGCCTGGCCCACAGCGGGAGGTGTCTGACTTCTCCAAGGTTGCAAGATATCTGGGCTCCCGCACTGGCTCCTTTGAGGGCCCAGCCCTGTCTGCTTTCCTGTAATATTTCTATCTAACTCAGTTGTCTATAACAATTTTCCACTCTTTTTTTTTTTTTTTTTTTTTTTAATGCAGTTCAAACTGCCCTTGAATTCACTTTGCAGCTCAAGCTGGCCTGGAACTCACACCAATCCTCTGCTTCGGCCTCCCAAGTGCTGGGATTACTGGCATATGCCACCATGCCCAACCTCTCATTTTCTATTCTTAATAAAGACAAAAACAGGCCTGGGATTTAGCATAAGCACCTGCCTGGCAAGCGTGAGGTCATGGATTCAATCCCCAGTACCAAAAAAAAAAAAAAAAAATACAGACAAAACCTTAGTAACACAGTCTCTGGGTCTGGAGGTGTCCCTTTCCTTTGGGGCGGCTTTCAGCAGTTTTTGGCCAAGTTGGACAGCACTGGAATGTTCACGGGGACAAGGTGATAACTGAGTATCTGACTTGCAGGTCGTCCCTCTGGGGTGTTTCTCCTTTTTCTCTGTCTGTGTCCCTGGACCCATTCAGGATTCCTACCTAGGGCGGTGGGGCCATGGTGGGGCCACAGGTACAGTGCAACAGTGACTTTAGGTGAGCTCTTCAGGGCTAAGCGTGGAGATGTCAGAATGTGGATCCTCAATGTCAAACATCAACCTCAAATAAAACTTATCGTCTCTGGGCCAAATACTCATTTCCAGCTACAGAGCTTCCCCCCAGACAAGGAAGACTCGGGAACATGCTTGTCAACACCTGTGGCAAACTCTCCATTCTCCAAACTTCAGACTCCAGGTCTCATCCTCACAGCTGATGCGAATCAGTTGACCCCATCTCCCGCTACAAAGAACAAATCACTGGCTTCCTCCCCACCCTCCTTTCTTTGCTCACTCGGGAAGGAAGCTGCCCTTTGTGCCCCAGGGCCTTTGCCCGTGCTTTTACTCTGCTCTCAAAGCTCCTCAACCCACCCCTACTCACTCACTCCCAGTCTCAGGTCCTGCGGAGCTACCGAGAGCCTTCCCTGGACAGCTCCCTGACGGTACAATAATCTGAACTTCTATTGCTGTCCCACAAGGAGGCCAACCCAACAGAGGGAGGACCGATGCCCATGATGCTCCATGATAATGTTAGCACATCAAGGGTTTGTGGACTTCTTTCCTGATCCTTGGGGTCCCAAAAAAGAACTGGATGCGACACACAGAAAAGACAGCGAAACTGTACCTGTAATGAAGCAGAAAAGAAGCATGCTTTGCAGAGCAACAGCAGCTGGGCGACAAGGCTCACAGTACCCCAAATTCCCCAGTTATCCCTTTTCCATGTGAATAAGGCCTACGGTCGGTCATCCTATCAAACACTCGTTCACCATTCACCAAACCATCACAGCTTGTTGGCTTCCCATTCTATGTAAATGAAAGCTCAGAAATGGTGCCTTTGGATTGGTGCCTTTGTGTCTACATGTAAATGAAAGATTGAAAAGAGCATCTTCCAATTGGTCCCCTGCGCAGTCTGGTCTAGCTGCAGACCAGGGCTGGGAGCAGCCTTGGAGAGGCAGAAAGTCCCGAAGGTGGTAAGGAAGTGTTCCAGGAAAGTGACACTGCCACCTAGACAGAAGCTGTCGGCTGGGCCTGTTGGGTCACCATGGCTCCTCCTGGGGACCCTTCAAACGTACTCCAATGCTTCCGTTCCTTAGCTTTCCATTCTGCTCTACAAAACCCACCACCTACGGCAGCTGGAGAGGTGGCCTAAGGGTCTAAGTAAGATCCCATGGCCCCACTGGGGCCATTCAGACACCCACCCAGGCTGGCTGGCCTCCGGCTACAGACTCCTGGCCCTGACCTGTCCCTCCAGCCACACGGGCTGCTCTGGGGAACTTTAGACACTCGGCGCTGGTCCCAGCCTGGGCAGCCCCCCAACTCTGGGGCTGCTTCCCACAAGCACCTGGGAGAGGGCTTCCCTGGCCCTCCGGAGTGCAGTGCAGACTCCTCTCCTCTTACCGCTGTCTGAGCTGTTTGTTTGCAGGATGTGACCAGGGCCCACTTTCCTGAGAGCAGCGACTCCTGAGCCCATAGCTACCTGCCCCCTGCCCAGACGGGGGCCTGTCTGGCTTCCAAGAAGAGTGAAACTACCCTGAAGTATCATCCAGTGAAAAGCTGTGGCTGGCACAGTGGAGAAACACAGAATGCAGGAAAAGGGCGATGTTTTGTTAAAAAAAAACAAGGGAGGGGAACCAAGAGACTGAGCAAGGGAGGGAAGGAAATGAAAGAACTCAGACGCGCTGTGTCCAACTCCCTACAAGTGTGCAGGCGCACAATGACACAAACATAAATTTAAACAACAAAGAAGGTAGGGCTGCAAGGGGCCAGGACTCACCTGACCCAGGCCGGCACCCTGACGTGGCCTCAGGCCCTACCCGGCCTCCTGCCATGACCCACAGCTACTCATGGCTCACAGATGTGGGGACAAACACGCACAGCACTGGGGTAACCCTACGCCATGATCAGAAGACGGGACACTATGTCACGTAACTATTCCACTCTGATTCACCCACTCGGGTAACACGTAGGAAGCAGAGACACATGGGCACAGGGAACTTGGAAAAAAAACCTGTGCCAGTGCCGCCAGTCGGAGGGCAGCTGGACAAGCCACAGAGGCTGCCAGTTGTGAGATATGGCTTGTGCCTCTGAGCAGGTAGAATAGGAGCAGCAAATGCGCTGATGTATGAAAACACCCAGCCCACAGCGAGTGTCCGGCCAGTACATTGGCTTTAACCGGGACGCCCGGCCCAAGCAGGGACTGATTCTCAAGGGGTCGCTGCAAACTCCTGAAAAAGGAACCCTGTTCCAGACAAGCCTGCAGGCCTGGAAGTCCTCCTCAAACTCTCCTGCTTGTCAATAAGCAGATTCCCGGGGCTCCTCGGCCCCCGCAGAGGCACACAGGATTGGAACCCACAGCGCCTCGAGCCATTGCTGTGGCCAGCAGGTCGGAAAGGCGCTGGGCTGGCCGCACCAGCTGCCTCGGGGAGTGGCGGAAAGACTTGGGAAAGCCGCGTGGGACGAAACCAAGCGGTTTTGGATCCCGTGGCAACTTGAACTTGAGCCTACAGGCTTGTTGCTTGTCTTTTCTTCAGGGAGAGGTGGAGGAATGACACACATTCTTTTAAAATTTCAAAAAGAGAATTCTTACCTCAGAAAATGCTTCCTCAGGCCCTACATTTGAATACATTAGCAGGGTCCTGAATCTACCCTGGGTGGGGAGGCAGGGAAGGAGCCTGAGTGCTGCTGGGACTTCAGCCAGAAGACGGTGGCCTCGCAGCTGTGCAGGGCCCCAGCGGGGAGCCCGGGCCCCCAGAGCAGTCCAGCTAGTGGAGCTGGGCAGCCGGAGGGGCCGTAGTCTAAGCTGGAAGGGTTCATAACCACGTAGGGGGCAAATAAGCCTTTCAGGGGGTGAGGGCACAATGAAGGGTACAGAATTTCCTGCTGGGAGAGGTTGGCTGTTTGGGGGCAAGGGGTGCGGGCACCAGACCTCAGTGGTTTGGCAAGTCCAGTGCACAGCTCGAGGGGAAGGACTCGGGCTCCTGGAATGCTGTGGGGACCCAGGCAAACGCCAGAAGGCAGCTCAGAGGTCCCTGGAGGTCCCTCCTGGAAACTTCCTCAAGGCCTGTGACTCGCAGCCAGGGATGTGCTGGTCCACCTTGTGTCAGAGGGAGGAAGGTTGATTCCAGGACTCCACCACCCCCAGACACCCAAATCGGGGAGCACTCAGGTCTCTTGTGTAAGGTGCTGTCTTGTGCAGGGTGGCATCATGACTGACCTGGACATGGCCTCCTGTTTCCATCCCCCTCCCCCTTTTTCCCTCCCCCACCTCCCTCCCTTGTCTCACTATTGAAGTCCAGGCTGGCCCCAAACTCTCCATCCTCCTGCCTCAGCCTCTTAAATTCAGGGGTTACAGGACTGCACTAGCAGGCCCTGCCCTCCTATATACTTTTTTTAAAAATACATTTTTTATCAGTCCATGTTTGTAGTACACAATTGCACTCCATGTGTGGAGTGGGGGCTCACACACAACACATCCTTTTCATCTCCTCCTCCTTCCATTTCTTGACCCTCTTCTCCTTTGAGAAGATTTATGTTCCCACTTCCTATCACAGTATTTATCTCTTATTTTGCTCTATATTTATAACTTCAGTTTCTCGTGGAAGAGAACCACGTACTATTCAAGCCGTGTGTTTAATTTATTTCACCTAACATTACAGTCTCAAGGTGCAGCCATTTGCCTACAAATGACTCAAGTTTATCCTGCATCATGGCAGAGTAGTGCTCCACTGAGTGTAAAGACCACATTTTCTTTACCCACTCATCAGCTGCTAGACATACAGGTGGTTTCCAAAATCTCTAGATTATTTACAACACCTGATACCATGCAAATGCGACGTATACAGTTGCTGTACTGTACATATCTAGTAAGGATGTAATATTTTTTCTCTGGAACACTTTGGATTAGTTGTTGAGTGAATCTATAGAAGCCAGCCGGAGCCCGTGGCCTGCACGGATTTGGGGAAACGAGGGAGGAAGAGAAGGTGGCTGCGGGTAAAGTTCTCGCACCTGCCCCATCTTTACATTTGAAATAGTGTCAGTGTAAAAATGCCCTTGTTTTTAAAAGAATGCTCTGGAAAGGGACGCAAGGGAGCTGGATGCACCAAGCTTCCAAGCTGTACAGGGTAGGGAGGGCAGTGCAAGGGGTGCGAGTCAGTGGGAGATTGGACACGGCAGAGGCGCGGGTGCGAGAGCACGCATGAGACAGAGAGGACGAGTGGCCAGGGGGCAAGGCAGGGAGTGAGGTGGACGGATATGGAAACTGTAGATCGGGCCCAGAGGTCAGCTTGGAGGAGCTGGGGACAAAGGCGTGGAGGACATTTGCCCCGCGATGAGGAGGGTCTCTCGTGGAGTCGGCCACTCGGGCAGCTGGACAGCGGCCACAGGAAGCAATTGCCCTTTGAAGGTACTGGCGGAGGCGGTGAGTCACGCCAGGCCCGGCGCTGCAGACTGCACCCAGGTCCCCGCCCCGCCCACTCAGCAACAGCCCCGCCCACAGCCTTCCCCCACACCGCCCCCTGCCCCGCCCACACCCAGCACGCGGCCACGCCCACTCACCACCCGGCCCCTTCCCAATCCTGCGCGGCCACGCCCGCCGCCGCCGGGCACGCCCACTCTAACCACGTCCTGGACCCCACTTGCCACGCGGCCCCGCCCTGCCCTCTGCTGGCCGGCGGGGTCTTGTAGCGCGCCAGGAAGGGCCCCTGTGCTGGCTTCACTTCTTTCCTGAGAGCCGACCCACTTCCCGCGTTTATTGGTGTTACTTTTAGGCGTTTGGAAGCTTTCAGGTGCGTGCGTGTGCAGTGGAACCTTCTGGCTGCCCTCGCGTTGCGAGCTGAGCCTCATCTATGCTGATCAGCGGTTCCTGAGCAGGTTCCTGGGCCCTGCTGCACGCTGTGTGCATGGAAAGGGGACGCAGGCCCCGGTTCTGGGGTTGCCGGGACACCGCAGGGACAAGGCGACCCATCCCCCCACGCGGTGCACTGTGAGTCCCACCAGCCCCCCCACTCGTGTCCCCCATGCTAGTCAAAGGCAGAGGTATTGGGGTGCCTGGGGTCAGGCTGTGGGCAGAAAATGTAGGCGCCCAAACGGGCAGATTACTCTAGATAAGTATTTTAATGCAATATTTTAAAATTTAAAATCAGTAACAATTCACAGTGAATAAAATATCAGAAATGTACGTGAACGCAGTGTTGGCGGCCCAAGGGAGACAGGAAGCTGATGAGAGCCCACCCATGGTGGAATCACCCCCTGGGCCTCCGCTTGTGGGGGTCTGCAGGCCGCAGGAGGGACAGAGGGCCTTGGCTCATGTGCGGCTTCCGTTGGGGGTGGGTTTTGCTTAGGAGATTGGTTTGTCCTCAGAGGATGGCTTGGATTCCAGCTGCCTTGTCAGGGTCAGAAGCTGGGGACCCAGGGGGGGCCGAACCCCCAGTTGGGGCTGTCCAGAAGCAGAGGCTGAAGGATCCCATCCGGCAAAAACTTGCTGCTTAGGCACAAAAAGTGCAGGACAGCCTGTGTCTCAGGCCCCGCTTCCCCGCGTTTAGCTATTTCTTATGCCATTTTCAAGAAACATACTTGGGTATATGGAGCACGGAACTTGGGGATCCAGGCCTCAGCCCCTCTTACTTGCTCCTCTGTGGCCAGAGCAGTGATGCTGGAAATTGAAGGAAAAAGATGATTTAGCTGTGGGTTTACCCTGAAGATCAGACCTATGCACCCCTGAATGTTGTTTTTGGGGGGCTCAGGGTGGCACTCTGGAGCTCCATTTCACAGACACAGCTTGAGGACTGGAGAAGTTTGATCAGGTGGCACCAAGATACCCCAGGAAGACGGATCAGGCCCGAGGGACCACTCCCTCTCGCCCCACCCAGATGTCTGATGAAACGCGCGCTCCACCAAAGAAAGAGCCACTAAAGACGCACCATAAAGGGGTGGATCTCCAAGCTACCACCCGTGACCCCCTCCCACGCATTAGTCACCGTCACATAGGTGAATCTCCTGAGTTGCCCGGGAGGGTGTGAACCCGGTTCTGGGATTCTGGCAGAGACTGGAGTACTCCAGTGTTGCCTGGACTGTGGGCCTTTATTAAGGGTCACCTTAGGGGTGTTGGCTCAGACCCCAAACATAGTGCTAGTGCACTCTACCTTGGCTCCTGTCCATTTGCCTATGGCAACCAGATGACAGGAGGGGGGGGTGGCTTTTGAATTGACGGTGACTCGGAGACAAGTTTGGCCTCGCTCTGTGCTATTAAAGGCTGGAAAGGCACGGAACAGAAAGGTCTCCCCAGAAAGCCGCCTGCGTGTGGGAGGGGCAGATTACAAACTGACTAAGAGAAATTCTGCAGCCTGGGGTGACAGGCTGCACCCTGGCACCTCCCAGGCAGCCTGAGGGCACGCCAGGTGCCTTTTGTTTGTGGGAGACAGACGGACCTGGCACCTGAAGGATATGCAGGGGTGGGGAAGTATTGGGGCAGAAAAGACTGTTTAAAGTGGCCCTGGGGGTTAGGGGGGTCCTCTAGACTCCCTCGGCCTGGACACCTGGGTATAGGTGGCTGGAATGGGGTTCAGTCCGACCTGGAGGGGGAGGAGACCTCGGACCCAGACACTTGCTGCAAGCTTCCTCCTCATGCTGAATCCCTGGCACCATCTAAAACAAGAGTCGGGTTGCAGGGAATTTAATACGGTGCTTTCCTCTCTTGTTTCTTTGTGTTTTGCAGATTGAAAAGCTTCCTCATTCAATAGTTTAAAAATTATAAAGCTCATAAGAGTAAAAAGACAAAAGTACTTTTTACTGTCTCTGACTGGTTTTCCGTGGTTTCAGCCTGATTTGCTTAGGTGTATAATAAAATCAGCTCTGTTTCGTTGCCTTTCTACTCCAGGATTCGTGTGTTGAAATGTAACTTTGTGTGCAGCACTGGGCTTTTTGAAAGAAATACTCAAAATAAGTATCGCTCACCAATGGGGCCCTAGATCCAGATCAGTGTCCATGCCAGCATCTACCCAAGTGCGTGGGGCAGTGCAGGGTCAGTGTTCGCCCAAGCCCTGGGGCCACATCGCGAGCCAGAGGCTGAGCAGAGACCAGGGGGCCGGGCTGTCCCCTCCATCACAAATTATCCTAGGACTAGGCCGATCAGGAAGCCTAGAAATAAGATACTCATCCTTTCTGATGATTTGCCAGATTCCAGCCAGTGCCAATCACATCATTTGTTTAGTTATTTATTTGGTACCGAAATTGAACTCACGACCTCGCAATTGCCAGGCAGGCGCTTACGCCACTGAGCTAAATCCCCGGGCCCGTCATTTATTTATAAATCTGTAAACTATACTTTATTTCAAACTTGCATAGTTTGTACAATGCCATAGTTGATATTCGTGTCGTAAAGAGAAGTTTTACCAATCAGGATCAGAGAGAAGACGTTTAGTTTGTGGAAGACAGGAACCTGCTTGTCATGACTTTAGAAGCCCTGGTTTGTGCAGCAGTAATTTAATGCTGGTTTAAATACTCTGTGCCCTAAATACAACTGCCAGTGTCCCTAGGTGACGAGGTTCCACTTTCTGCTACTCTGGGTTTCCACAGGATTTGCAGGGTGATATAACTAAATGTCTTTTAAGGTGTTGCTGAGGGTGAGCTCATGAGCCTGTAAGATGGGCTGATTGGGCACTAGGGTTATTTTGAGCAGAAGGCAACTGAGGAAAACAGATGCGGGGAAAGCTGCCCTCCTCCCCTCCCTCGCACAGCATAAATTTCCCGTGCAAGCGCTCACCCCACCCCACGGGTATTGGTAAGGAGAAAAAAGCTTTTAAACCAGAGATACCACTTGGCGGATCTGTGCAAACACTGCGTGGGAGGCTGAGGCAGGAGGACGGCTAGTTTGAGTCCTGCCTGGGTGACTTACAGACTTAGTGATAAATGCAATTTTTTAAACCTGCTTCAAGGTAATAAATAAATAAATAAATAAATAAATCTAGACAGGGCTGGGCCTGCGGCCCAATGCAAAGGCCCTGGCTTCAATCCCTGGTGTCCCTCTCAACACTAAAAAAGCGAAATAACCCTGATCTCCTCTAGTCTCCTGTATGGTTTCCATCCGGATGCCTCCCCTAGGCGCTCAGAGCAGGGCTTCCCTGGGAGGGCGATTCCATGTGCGGGCTTTGCAGTTAAGAGCTGTTCCCCGTGGGGAAGGGGGACAGAGGGTAGGGCCCCCCTACTGTAATCTCTACGGAGAGCAAAACTCTGCCTTCCTGTCGTTCAGTTTCACCTATAAGACTTTATTAGGTGCCATGATGAATAGTTGAGGATTTGGATAAACAGATTCGGGTTGAATTTGGATTTGGGTAAATCCAGTGCATTGCAGCACACGGACCCATCTGAGAAACCCTCGCGTTCTGCCCGGCACCCCAGGGGTCTCCTTTGCAGTCCGGGCGTCCCAGGCAGCGCATGTGCATGGGGATGCCGGCGCCCTGGGCAGGGTGACTGGGTCCGCAGGGTGCAGTGCACCCCGCAAAGAGCCAGGGCCGCAGGGCAGGGGCCATAGGGGGGCGGGCTTCATGACCTCAGGTTGCCCAGGAGGCCGGGAGCCTCGGCCTGCAGTCGCCCTGGCCACCCTCTCGCCTTCCTCCCCCTCCTGCCGCT
>PVLA01015547.1:0-24744 GCA_004027455.1 Hydrochoerus hydrochaeris
TCCTTTTCTATTTTTTTTTAACTTTGGGACAGGGTCTCCCTAAAATTGCTAAGTTGCCCAGGCTGGGTTCAAACTTGCAATTCTCCTGCCTCAGCCTTCAAGAGTGCCAGGATTGAAGTAAGAGGTGGAGCAAGGACAAGGAAACAGCAGGGCGCACTGGACAGGAATCAGAGGCCAGAGGGAGAAGCATGATGATGTCAAAATATCAGAAAACCAACAGGCGCAGGTCACCCTGTCCTCCAGGACGCCCCTCACACGTCAGAACGAAAGCGCAGGAGCCGCGCCTCGGTTCCGCCTCATCTGCACCGCGGTTCTGATTCCCTGTGGGTCTGGGGCCCCAAGACCCTGAGTGCTTAACCTCTTACCGTCCAAACCTCCCCTTCTGGAAGTGTGGGCCGGGACAGAGTCCTCCAACTCTAGGCCCGCCCAGGATCCCAGGACCTGGCGACCCAGCTTCCATCCCACGGCGGGGCTGTAGTTCCCTGTCACCTCGCCCCCCCGGTCCACTGTGTTTTCAGATGTCCGTATTTTAAATACAGCACATTCCTGATTTTGGAAAGCATTTTTGCACCATAATACATATACTCCTTTCATACTTCTTTCCTGACTCATATTGCTTAGCAATTCAAGAATTTTGTTAAAAATATAAAAGTTACATGGCTTACAAGTTAGCTGTAAATTAGGTGATCCAATAAAATATTTGGATGTGAAGAAAATCATGTGATTTGTGAACTCTTATACTTAGGTAGTTATAGTTTATTTTCTGTTGAAGTACAGTTCAGGTAGATTTTATATGAAAATCTGTTCAGAAGTTTCAATGCCTAAGAAAATTGTTGCCGAATACTAAAAATCTTCCAACTAGGTTTTCTTCAAGACATGTACTTAACATGCAAAGTCTTAAAAAAAATACACAAAGTCTTAATTTCCCTTTCTGTGATTCAGATGCTGAGATCTACTCTTTGTTTTTGTTTTGCTCTATTGCTGGTGCTAAATAGATCACATTTTTAATGATAAAAATTTCAGGAGTATTTTCGCTGTCTACTGAGGGGTGACTGAAAAATATGGCAAATGTTTAAAATGAAAAAGTATTGCAGCAAAAGACGCCTTGCCATGGATTCCCTTCAGAATTCCTCCTGCTTTAAACACACTCGTCCCGCGCGGTTTTGCCGCCTTGTGCGGCCACTCTGGAGTACTCTTTCCTGAGGGTCTTACCCGGTGTGTGTAAAGTACGGTGACTGGGGCTGCCAAGCACCACATACAGAAAGACAGCTCACAGAAAATGTGAGGCTGGGTCCTCATCGGCCCTGTTCCCTAGATCTGGCTCAACTCTAAAGTCAGAATGACCATAGAAGGGCGATATTTTGAATGCATTCAGGACATGGAGGCAGCCAAGAAAGTGCAGCTAAAGACCTTCAGGGAAGAGGATGCCAGAGCTGCTGTGAAAGTGGCCAGGATGATGGGATGCTGTGTTCAGAGCGAGGGAGAAGATTTTGAGGGGGATTCATGGCAATGAGTCTTTTACTATAATACACTTAACACATTTAAACATGGACAGAATTTTTTTTGGGGGGGGTCTTGTTGAGACAGGGTCTCACCATGCAGTTCAGGCTGGCCTTGAACTCACTTTGTAGCTCAGGCTGGTCTGGAACTCGCAATGATCCTCCTGCCTCAGCCTCCCAAGTGTTGGGATTACAGGCGTGAGCCACCACGCCCGGTTTTGAATTTATTGATTGTATTTTGTAGTGAATGAAGTCAGGATCTTTGGGTAGACTGACATGATTATACCCTTGTACTTAAACAAACAAACAAACAAACATGATCAGAAAATGGGAGGGGTTCACATCTGATCACACAGGGCACACAGATACACCGGTCTCAGCCCGCGGCTTCCGCTGTGGGAGGAGCAGCATCGTGTGCAGAGACGCCCGAGGTTTTTACTCAGAGACACGCGCGTGGCATGTCCCGCGTATGACCAAGTTAAACTCCACTGCGCTGCTGATCTCCTGCTGTCTTGTCCTTCAGTAAATTAAAGCAAATGAAAGCTCGCCGGTTTATTTTCCTAGCGCCGGCTTATCTGACGTCTCCACATCCTGTTTAATTTGGGTTTATTGCATTAATCTCGACCCTTGGCCAAAGGCTGATTTCTGTAATTTGCTTACTGAAAAACCTGCCTGGGGAAGGCATTGGGGAGCCTCGTCCTAGGCAGATCTTTCCCTCCGCATTCACACTTCGGCTCAGGGCGGCAGGAGAAACAGGCCAGACCTTCCAGGTGGCAGCAGGAGACTGAGTGTCTGCAGACTGAATTCAGCGGCCCTATGGAGGGCTGGGTAGCGCACCCTTAGCAGCAACGCGATTATTAAATTTCTTCAGCAAAAGGGAAAAACAAGAAAGAGAGCATGTCTCACCGGTTTCTAGGCACCCGAGACCGCTTGCAGTTATTCAGTGTTATATTCTTGCAATGGAATTTTCTCTTGCAAAAATAAATACTCACTCTTGAAACTTCAAAATAGCAGCACAGCTGAGTGTAAGCACTTGGTGATTCCACAGGATCCCATTTTTAATGGTGTTTTTATTTTTCCCAGCAACATGGATGGAACCCAGGGCCTCTGGATTGAGCTACATTCACAGGCCGTTAAAATTTTTTTTTAATCCTGGGATGAGATCTTGCAAATATCGCTCAGCTGTCCAGGCTGGGCTCCAGTTTGAGATCCTCCTGCTTCAGCCTCCTGAATAGCAGAGATGACGGGTGTGCACTGCTGTGCCTGGTTGTAACAGTAACTATGGTGATGGTGTTGTAGAAACCATGGCATCTTCTGATGGAGCTTCACTGTGGATTGCTGGCATTTAGGGATGTGGCTTCTGGGTTCTGGGGGCCGAGGGCTCATCGGGATGGTCTCTGCCTTCTCCGGCTTGGACGCAGCTGGCTCCCAGGCCTGAGGTGGGAGCGCTTGTAGCTCGTCCTGACTCCAGACCTCAGCTCTTCCCTGTGCTCTTAGCAGCTGGGCTTGGCACCCCTAACCCAGCCATGGGGGGGCAACTTAGCAACCAGGCCAGCAGTGACCGCTCCAGTCATAGGGCAGGGCCAGAGGGGATGCTTGCTCAGGGGCAGAGAGGCCAGGCTGCCCCAGGCCTGCAGAGCTGCACACTGCTTCCACAGGCAGGGAGCACACAAGGCTGTCCCCGAGGCTGGCGACTCAGGGTCCCAAGGCTCCAGCTGCAGGAGCCACTGGCCCTGTTTATGCCACCATCCTGGGAAGAAAGCTGCAGGGCGGCTGGTCCTTTCCCCCAGCCTGCGCCAGGGCACTCCAGACAAGGCATGGGCCTGAGCAGTGAGGTGTCACGCTGCCCCTCCGGTGGCCGGCAGCCGTCAGGGTGGCGAGGGAATGACCGTCTGCAGGTGCTGTTCTTGGGGAGTCTCCCCCCACCATCTGGGCTTCCCTGGGTGATGCTCCAATGTTGAGGACCATCTCCCACTGCCGGCCCATTTCTGGGCCACCTGGAGCCCAAGCGCATCTCCCTGACGGCCATCATGAGGGTGTCCATCCTCTCCGTGGGAGCCCACAGTGGGGGTCCCCTGGGGAGCCCACGCTGGGGCCAGTGGGGAACAGCAGGCACAGGGCTCCTGGCACAGCGGATCACCCGCAGTCGAGAGAACCGGGCACAGGGCTCACAGGTGTGCTGAGTTTGAGGGGCAGAAACCTTTCCTGCAGCGAAGCCCACACAATGGCTCATGCAATCAAAGTGCTGCAGGTGGAACTGGCATCTGTGGAAGCCGCACCAGGGCGGAGCTGTCCTGGGGAACGTGTCCTTGTCTTGGCCCGGGTCACCTGCAGGCTTTCTCCACCCGGTGGGGCTGGGCCAAGCACGGTTTCTGACTCTACATTAGAGGTTGGCAGGAAGCAGAGCACTTTCTGTGACCTTCAGGAATCCAGAGGCCCTCAGAGGTCACATTCTCCCCTGACCCTGTCTCTGTGGCCAGCATGCAGGGACACCCCGGAGCACTGCCTACTGCAGGAGCCAGGCGCTCCTGGCCAGACCCGCCCGGGGGCAGCAGGGACTCCTTCATGCAGCCCTTGGGGACCCGCTGTCCTTTGAGGAGCGAAGGCCTGGCTTTCTGGCCGTGCTCTGATAGGGTGACCCTGAGCTTCGAATGTTCTTGTTCCCCTCCTGGGAAGCACAGATCTGGGCCACCACAAGGCCAAAGGTGCCTACGATTTGCTGCTTCCCGGATGCATGGCAGGGCCTGGATCCTGCCAGCCGATGACTGTAGTCTGCTGGGACATCCCGGGAGCCAGGTGGGGTGGAGGGTTGGGTTCTCAGCCCAGCCTCCTTCAGCTCGCTGCAGAGCTCAGCCCTGGCTCTCTTTCGCTTTGTACCCTGTTTTATCTCATTCATTGAAATAGATGATCAGAACCAGGTATGGTATGCATGCCGATCTGCCATCACAGAGCTCTGGGAGGCTGAGGCAGGAGGATGGAAAGTTCAAGCCCAGCTTGGGTAACTGAGTGACTCAGTGAGGTTTCATCTCAAAAAGAAAAAGAGAAAATGTCACGCAAGTGTGAAGGCCTTTCCTGCGGTCTTTGGAACTACAAAAGGAAGGAGGAGAACGATGCGAAGAAGTAAAGGAGGAGGAGGAGGATGTAGAGGTCCAGAGGGAGGGGGAAGGGGAGGGGATGCAGGGGGGAAGGGAGAGGAGGGAGGCCAGCTGCGGCCACACAGTGCCCAGCTCCGGTGGAGGTCCATGCTGACCTCAGTCCATCCCCTTTCAATGCCACCTCCTCCCACCCTGCCCTGCCCGCCTCTGTTCCTTCCCTAAACAGAAGCTGTGACTTTGTTTGTTCCTGGCTGAGCTACTGACCTCAGTCTGGTTCCGGCAGCCCTGGGGCAGCCTTCCCTGCCACCTAGCCGGAAGTCCCCTAATGGTGCTTGCAGTTCAGCTGGGTGCCGAGAAGGAGGGATGGTGGCCGAGTGCTGATTCACTGGGTCGGGTGTGGACCGGCCTGGGCCAGAGCTGGGTTAGAACCGCAGCTTCCTGATGACCAGTGACACAGGGCTGGCGTGAGTTTGGGAAAGCTGTGCGTGTCGCAGTGTCTCTGAGCCTGGCCTCTGGGAACAGAGGAGAGCCCTGTGTGTCTCCTGCCCCTTCAGTGCTGGGGGCCAGGCACTGCTGAGTGTCTGCCTCATTGTCGGGTAGGACGGGGTGACAGTAACCGTAATCCCGCAGATCCTCCCAGGTGCTGCCCATGTGAGACTTGCTCAGACCGGCTGGCCCCTGTTCTGGCTGTGATGACTGACACTTAGCCTCTGAATGCAGGGGCAGGAGAAGGACCCTCGCTGTACAGTGGAGACCATGACATTTGTCCTCTGGGTGGCTTGAAGAGAGGTACAGGTCCCCCAGGCGTGTGCTCAAGGGACCAGCATTTGGGGTGCGCCCGGAGGCCCTGAGGGGGGCCAGGAGGCCTGGGCCGGCCTTGATGGGTGGCCACGAGTGTGGCTCCCTCTCCCCAGGCTTCTGCCCCCCGCTCGGGCTGTGCCAGCCTAGGTTCTTCGCAGTGTCAGCAGCAGAACCGTGAGGCTGCTGAGCGGAAGCGGCTGCTGACCCCGTGCCCTGCATATGTCCCCCAGCCCTCTCTGGATGCTGAGAAGGGAGCGTGTCTCTCCACGAGGCCTGGGCCCAGGTTACCCCATCTGGCAGTGGAAGGCGGGTGGGGCTCTGTGCTGATTCTTATCCAGGAGCAGGCAGGAGAGGGAGAGTAACTCACCAAATCCCAAGACAAGCAGAAACAGGCTTGGCGTTTTGCCGTTACTTACTAATTTGTCCCCAAGATACATTCTTTTTTCCTTATATAAGGTGAAACAGAAACGGAAACTTAAGGTAAAAAGCCTGAGGAGAGCAGCAGTGGTTTCGCATCACATTCAGTTTTGAGCTCCCTGGCAACCAGGGAGAAGAGAGAAACACTCAATGGCAACCTCTTGGGGACAGGAAAGATTTTGCTGGTGAGACAGAGATTATGAAGCTCATCTTTTCTTGTATCTTCTATCCTAAAAGATTTCATGTACAAATTTTTATGTTGATGTCTATGAGTGGGCTAAGACAGCTTTCTCAGCAGTAGCGGTAGACTGCACAGGGAGAGTTTGTGAGATGCCTATGAAGAGGAGCAAAACCCATGGTCTAGAGGCCCAGCCCTACTAGGACTTCTGGCCTGTCTGGCACCCAATGCAGGAGTCACTTGAGGCCACGAGGGACTGATGGGAGTCAGATCTGGTGACACAGTCTGCCGTCCACTGAGTCCAGGCAGCTCCATCTCTGTGCTCTGGCCTGTATGGTTTCCCACCTCATGCGTGGCCCTGTGCCCATGGCCTTCCCAGTGTCCAGGTGCCCCCACTGCCTGTGTCACCGCTGGGGAGGCCTGTGTGACTTTTCCCAGCCTGTCCTGTCCGGTCCTCACTTCCAGCCCTCGGGAGCCCTTCTGTCTGCAAGCCATGGCTATCATCTCCCTCGGGAATGGGTAACAGCCGAGGGTCACCACCCTCAGGAAAACTGGGGGGCCGAGCACTACTCTGGCAAACCTCAGGTTGAACCCTGTGCCCTCTCTGTGCGCCAGGTGAAGAGGAGAAAGGAGCATGCAGGAGCCGAGGCAGCGGCTGTCCCAGCAGCGCCACGCTCTGCGCACCCAGGGGACCCTCAGAGCACCCAGGGGACCCTCAGAGCTGATCTCCAGGTGGCTCCAAGGATCTCAGCCCATGTGTGCAGGGCTGGAGAACACAACGCCCCATCTTCAGCGGGGTCCCATGACCAAGTAGATGCGGATATTTCGGGCGGCCAGGAGAGGACAAAGAGGGGTCCAGCGCTGAGGCCTTGGGAGTGGTTGGGGGACCAAGGTCAACTCTGTGTCAGTGCCCTCTAGAGACCCTTGGGGGTGGCTTAGGCACAGGGCCAGGGAGTGGTGAAGAGGGGTTGTTGCCATGGGGACAGCAGAGTGAGCAGAAGAGGCAGCAGCCCAGGGCAGTCCTGGGGCAGAAGGAGGGAGGAAGGAGATGGAGGGCAGAGGGGGGAGTCCAGGGACAGGGAGGCCCCGGGCCTCGCACCCTGGCGTTGGGCAGCCACTGGCAGTGCCTTTCTTCTTTCTTCTCTTTTTTGGGGGGGGTGGCATTGGCTGCTGATAGAGAAGGGCAGGGAGCAGGAGAGAGGTGGAGGAGCGGGGGGAGGCTGAGCCACTCAGGGGAGCAGAGATGCCAGGGAGACTGGGGTGGGGCTGGGGTGACTGGTTCAGCCTTGCAGCTGGAGAGGGGCGGGAATCACGGCGCTGGAGGCCACTGAATTTTTTTTTTAATTTTAAAGAGAATAAAACAAAAGAAGACATATTTAAGCAGATCAGAACAGAACAATGTAAGCAACAGCACTTCACAACAAGACAACTGGATATTAACAGTAGCTGTCATAATGTCTCTTTCTTTGAAATAGTTGAGCTTAGCTTTACACACAATGTCAAACATAACAAAATAGAATAAAGCTACTCAAGAGAATGAAAGTATTACAAGGCATTCTGAACCAAATAACCGAAGATGAACAATGGCTACTATAATATCTCATTCTCCATAAAAAATTTTATACTATCATACATATTAAAATCCAATAAGACACAATGTGATAGAACCAATGGTAATAGAAAAACAAGAGCATGGTAGGACTTCAGAGCAAGACGATATTAAATCAGCAATGGCTGCCATATTGTCTTGTCTTCAAAGTAACTATTCATACGATCACATATATTAAGATTAAACAAAACATAATAAAACCATTCCAGCCAATGAATGAAAACATAAGACTTCAAAGCAGTATAATGGTGAACCATGATTACCATAAAATCTTCTGTACTCTTACCATTTCTTACACAAGGGAGACTATATGGTATTTATACATGTGAGTTTGATTTATTTCACTTATGAGTATGGATTCAAGTTGCATCCATTTATTTATAAATATCTCAATGTTATCATTCTTTATAGCTGAGTAGTACTCCATTGTATAAAAGTACCACAATTTTTTTATCCATTCCTCAGTTGATGGGCACTTAGGTTGTTTCCAAGATCTGGCTATTACATATTGTGCTGCTATAAACATGGGTGCACATATATCACTGTGGTAAGATGTTTTCAGATCTTCTGGGAATATGCCTAAGAGTGGGTTAGCTGGGACTTCCAACCCCAGCTTTTTGAGGAATGTCCAGACTGACCTCCACAGTGGTTGCACCAGTCTACACTCCCACCAACAGTGCAGAAGAGTTCCTTTTTCCCCACAGCCTCTCCAGCATTTGTTGTTGGTAATTTTGTTGATCCTGGCCATTCTTTCTGGAGTGAGGTGGTATCTCAGTGTGGTTTAAATTTGCATTTCTCTAATGACCAATGATGATGAGCATTTTTTCATGTATTTATTTGCCATTCATATTTCTTCATCTGAGAACTGTGTGTTCATCTCGGATGCCCATTTTTGGATTGGGTCTTTGAATTTCAGGGGTCTGATCTTTTTAAATTCTTTATAAGTTCTAGACAGAAGTCCTTTGTCTTAGGGACAGTTCACTAAGATTTTTTCCAGTTTGTGGGTTTTCTTTTCACTTTGCTGGAGATTTCTTTTGACATGCAGAAACTCTTTAATAAGACGTGATCCTAGTTATTGATTCTTGGAAGTATTTCCAGTGCAGTTTGGTTCTTGTTCATGAATTCCCTACCTACGCCTATGTCTTCAAGACATTTACCTACTTTGTCTTCCAAGAGGTTTAGTGTTTCTGTTTTAATATTTAGATCTTTGATCCATTTAGATTTTAGTTCAGTACATGATGATAGGCTTGGGGCTAGTTTTCGTTATAGGCATATGGATAGCCAGTTTTTCCAGCACCATTCATTAAAGAGACTGTCGTTCTTCCAGTGAACATGCTTGGCCCCTTTATCAAAGATAAGGTGGTTGAGTGTGTTCGTAGTTGTATCTTCTAATCTATTCCATTGATCTTCAGGTCTGTTTTTATTCCAATACCACATTGATTTTATTACGGTAGCTTTGTAGTATAACTTCAACTCAGGGATTGTGATGCCTCCTGCCTTGCCTTGGTGGCTTAAAATTGCCTTTGCTATTCTAGGTCTCTTCTGGTTCCAGATGAATTTTAGGAGTGATTTCTCTAGATCTATGAGGTATGTTAGTGGTATTTTCATTGGGATTGCATTGAATCTGTATAACAATTTTGGGAGAATGGCCATTTTCAAAATATTTATTCTTCCTATCCATGAACAAGGGATGTCTTTCCATTTTCTGAGGTCCTCTTTGATTTCTTTTTTCAGAGTATTATAATTTTTCCTGTATAGCTCTTTTACTTCTTTCATTAGATTAATTCCTAAGTATTTCATTTTTTTGGATGCTAATGTGAAGGATGTGGCTTCTCTTATTTCTCTCTCGGTGGTTTTGTTGTTATTGTATAAGAATGCTATTGATTTTTGAGTATTGAATTTGTACCCAGCTACATTGTTGAATTTATTTATTATATCTAGGAGACTTTCAGGGGATGTTTGGGGGTCTTCTATGTAGAGTATCATGTCATCTGCAAATAATGATAGTTTAACTTCTTTTCCTATCTTTACTCCTTTTCTTTCTCTCTCTTGTCTAATTGCTCTGGCTAGTATTTCCAGTACTGTGTTGAATAGGAGTGGTGATAGTGGACATCCTTGTCTTGTGCCTGATTTCAAGGTAAAGGCTTTACCTTTCATGTAGGATGTCTGCGGGTTCCCATGCTGGCTCTCCCTGTGGAGGGCATTTGCTCTTGGAATACTCTGCACTCCACTGCTTTTACCGAGGTCTCATCTATTAGTGTCTGGGCACCTAAATGTCATTCCACAGCCACTGCCTCGCTACCGCCCTTCTGTCTTGTTTTTTTGTTATAAACTTTCTTTTCTGTTAATTTGTGAGAAAAGCTAATGAGCCCTGCCAATTTCCACCTTCATAGTTTTTGTGTATTTTTATTAGTACATTTTAGCAGTACATAATGTTTACATTCTGTTTTTTGAGACAGGGTTTTGCTCTGTAACTCAGGCTGGCCTTGAACTCACTCTGCAGCCCAGGCTGGCCTGCTAGTGATCCTCCCGCCTCAGCCTCCTGAGTGCTGGGATTATAGGCCTGTGCCACCAGGCCTGTAATGGTTACATTCCCTGTGGGGAGTTGGTCTGTGGACATGACACATCTTAGTTCCTTTTCATCCCCTGTCCCTCTCCTCTCTCCTTTCTCCTTTCAACTGTTGGTTCCTTTCCCATTTCAGAAAGAACTACTTCCCTCCTTCCCATTATCTTTTATTTTACTCTTTATATTTTGGGTACTTTTTAATGTCAGAGAAACCATGCAATATTTGAGCGTGTGTGTTTGATCTACAGGTGCATCCATTTTCCTACAAATGACTCAGGTTTATCTTTCTTTATGGCGCTGTAGTACTCCATTGTGCACACGCCCCGCATTCCTTTATGCGATCATCTGCCGATGGACATAAAGGCTGCTTCCAAGATGTAGCTGTTATGAGCTGTGCTGCTGTAAACATGGGCTTTCTGCCTTCAGCTTCGGTGTTTCAGTGGAGCGAATGCCTGCAGTTTACTCAGTAGTGCATTCAGTCACTCAGCGTACACTCCCTGACCCCCAGCTCTGTCCTAGAGGAACAGAAGAGACTGAAAATGTCAGCGGCAAAGTACAGCAGGGAAAAGGAGGAAACTGAGAAGACAGGATGCTAAATAGTCAGGACATTCATGCACATATGCTCTTCCACAAAGAGCAGCAGGAGATAAGGGGGCTCAGCGGGCATAGGGGAGGCCGGAGGGCTTCCCGGTGGAGGGGTCCCCAAGCCCCCCTGGGAAGTGGGCAGTGGGTGAGGCAGGGGAGAAGAGGAAAGTGGGGGAACCAGATCAGAACTGCAAGTGCACGCAGGGCCAGGTGGCTCTGACCCGTCAGTGCTGGGCAAAGCCTAAAGTAATAATGGAGGCACAGCTTCTGGTTTGCACAAGGTCTTCCTCAGGGACACCACGGGACCTCGGGGTGCTGGGAAATGCATGCCGATCCCCACAAGGACCAAGAACTCAGGGCCATCTACCTCTCGTTCCTCTCTGTCTTGGGGACCTGGTGGGGAGAGTGCGTCCTCCAGTTACCCTGCCCTGGGTCTAACTCCAGGAGGACTAAAGTGTGAAAAGAATCAGTGATTAATTTTGGTGGCCAAAATTGTAGGGGTTCCATCTGCCAGCATTTGGAAATAAATATTCCTTTTTTTACATCTGGTCTGACCCCACCCAGATGGAATATGCAAATGTATGCATTAATGATATTTTATATTGGTGTTTTGTGTGTGTGTGTGTGTGTGTGAGACAAAGAGAGATAAAGGGAGAGAGAGAAGAAAGAGAGAGAGACAAGAGACAGAGGGAAAAGCAGAGAGACAGAGACAGAGGGAGAGACAGAGAAAGAGAGAGGGAGAGAGGGAGGCAGTCATAGTCAACTTACTGTGAAAGAATTCGCATCCATGTCAGGGGTAATTCACAGGCACAGAAAATGACCTTTTTTTTGTGGTGAGAATATTTTCCACCAGCTTAGAAGGAGCAGCTTCTAGAAATGGTTGCGAGTCCTGTTGGACGTGCAATGAAGCCTCATCTGAGTCCTCATACAGAGGGCATCCACGCCATAAATATTTAGCTTGATTCTACGTAAGTATTTATTAAAAACTCGAGGTGTTATTGTAAAGGAATTCCGGGCTCCCCGTGCCTGATGTTGACGCACACCAGCATGTTCGGTTTTACCTTTCTGAGCAAAGGCTCTGGAGTGGGCCTGCCGTGGGATCCGTCCACCTACACGCTGCAGATGGCTTCATTTTATAAGAGACGAAACTGCATTTGGTGGAACTGATTAAATATAAAAACACCACCATCTGCCATTTATTCCGATATAAAATGGCTTGGGCAGATGCTGACATCTTTCTGATGACTGATTCAGCCCTGCCGAGGGAAGATGCCGGGAGACTCACAGCTGCCGGCTGCTTGGGCTCCGCAGAGCTGAGGGAGCCGAAGTGGAGCCGCTGAGCGGAGAGCAGTCAGCAAGGCCACGAAGCTGCACATCCGACTCCGCTCCCGCCTCCGGGACTCCTGGCTGTGTTTAACGGGGAGACCTTTTCCACACACACCACCTCCTGCCACATGCCCGCTACGCTCATTCTGGGATAACCGGAGGACTGGTATTTGCAGAAAATAGTGAGTGCGTTCACATGGCAGTGTGTGCAACTTTTCAAATGCTCTGTACATATGCTCCTGCTGGGTTTTAAATTATTTTTTCTAAGTGGATGAGAGGGTTTCATTTAAAAAGATGTTGTTTACCAAGAAGCCAAGCCACATGTTATAGCATGGCTTGGAAACAGCTGCATCTCTATCGCTTAAACTAATGCTCTTTACAGAGGGCAGTAAAGTGCATCTTTTATAGAGAGATATTTCTCTCTTTCCCTCTCTCCCTCCCTCCCTTCTTTCCTCTTTCTCTTCTGGTGATTCAATCCAAGGGCCTTTCACTGAGCTACATCTCCAGTTCAATTTTTTAAAATTATTTTTGAGTCAGAGCTTTCCTAAGTTGCTAAGTTACCCAGGCTGGGTTAGAGCTTGTGACTCTCCTGCCTCAGCCTCCCAGCATGTGAGTATTATGGGCATGTGCTCTGATACCCACATCCTACGCAACATTTTTCTTAATGACTTAAATAATTTTAGGAAGAAAATGTAGAGATCAAGACATTTACCTGGTCCCCTGTTAATGAGATTATTTTCTTATTTATTTGGTGCTGATTAAGATGTAAAATGGTTTCTTTAAAGACAGAGGAGAAGCTGGCTTTTCCTTGTCATTTTCATCACAGGTTAAAATACTGAATTGGTTCTGAATAATTAGGCAAAGTGATTTGAGAATCTTTCTGGATATCATTTTTAATTGAACACAGCAAAATTATGGCTATCAATGCATTTGTGCTAGGATGACATATATTCAAATGCACAAAACTGGATAGTCTGTATAGATGTAATTCCATTTCCGTGCTCACAGAAGACTACTGTTTGGATTCAGGCTGGTCCATTAATTTTCAATCCACATCCTCTTGTCCCTTTATCCTACTGAAGCTTTCTGCTGTAGCAATGGCTGTGTGATGATAGCATCTAAGGTAGCTGTGTTTGTGATGACACTTAGTGATGCTGTACTGGTGGGTCCTGGGAACTCCAGTTCCTGGGAACTTCTGATTCCCAGGAACTTGTGTTTCACAGGAGCCTCGGTTGAGGGACTTCCGGTTCCTGTGAACTTCCAGTTCCTTTCCAGCTGTTCACCTTCCAGTGCTTAAATCACTTTTCACATTCTTGTTATCTTCTCTCCCACGTATCGGTTGCTCTATCCCGTTGTTGCTTTGTTCCTCTCCTATTTTCCAAGATTATAGCAGGAGTCACCTTTTCCAAGTCACAGGGGAAATCTGACCAGACGGTTCCTTTGCTGTTTAATGGCCTCTCCATCGTGACTTCTTGGGGTTCTCTTGTTCCTTCCCTGTGACTTTCCTCCTTCTGACACTCCCTGCCTATAGCATCTGCCCGCTAAGAGCTGGAAACCCAGGAAAAGCAAAACAAAACCAACCCACAGTGCTGTGGTGGGTGGACTTGGGCCCCTCGCTCTCGGCGTGTGTTGGGGGCCAGCCCCCGTGAACTTGGGCTCCAGCGGTAGCTGGGGCAGGCCCTCCGAAGAGGTAGTGTTGTCAGAGCGAGGCTCTCTCGACGTGACCAGTGCCCTAAGAAGAGGAAATATGGCTGGAGATGCGTGTGGAGAAGGAAGATGCCGCTGATGGGTGTCTGTGAACCAGAGAGGAGGCTTGGAGCAAATGCCCTCACAGCTGTGGGAGAAGCAGCCCCATCCAGGCCCAGATCTCCATGGTTGGCCTCCAGAACTCAAAAGAACGAATTGTCTGAATCTCCTGGTTTTTGGTACTTAGTTCCAGCATCCCAGGAAACCAGTTTGGACATCATCTCTGCCCTCGTGGCTCCCACAGGTCAGGGAGGGGTGTCACCACACATCTGGGCAGGAAGGTGGGCAGACCTTGGCGGAAAGGCTACCTGAAGAGGTGGGAAGGCTTTGCGGAGGAGGGAACATTCATCTCCCAACTTCACTCGTAAACCACAGGTATTTGGGAGACGTTGAGAGCAGTGTCCTCTGGACAGAGGGGAAAAGTTAGGCTGGTGACAGAGTTTTGTGTTGTCACCGAGGTACTGTGGGTAGGTTTTCCTGCACCCTTTGCCCTTTAGGGTGGAATACTAATGCTTCTGCACCTGATTTTTATCAAGAACTTCCTGTCCCAAGAGCAAAAGTTGTTGCCTCTGGAAGCCAAGGGAAGGCTAAGACATCAGGCTGAACTGTGGAAGGAACATCTAGCCTGCTGCCTATGATCACATGACCTGGTCACCTAGGGGGACGCGCGGTGGGGAGGCTCAGTGCAGCAGGGCAGGTCTGTCTGGGAGTCCTGGACATGGAGCAGTGTGGTTAATGGGGAAGCGGCTGTAATTGCACTGCTCTGCTCAGGTAGTGGTGCTAGTGTTTGCTGTCACCCACCCACTCATCTTGCGGTGAGTGATAGGAATCTGAGAAATGAGTGTAGAGAACTTGAACCAGCGCTGGGTACCGTGGAGCTCTTCCCTGTGCGAGGAAACTGGGCCAAAAGCAGATCAACTGATCCAGCTAGGTTTACCCACTCGGGACAGGTGACTATGCGGTGCCCAGGTCCACAGCACCCTTGACAGCCTAACGAGGGGCCCAAGTTCACAAGTGCCTGAGACTGGACACCTGCCTCCAGGCAGTTTGATCACTGCAGTGGGATGGGACCAGCAGAGGACATCTTCGCTAAAGCCTGGAAGCCCGATCTTAACAAAAGAGCCCCAGAGCCATCACACCTCTGGCTTCTTTTTATTAAGGAGTAGCCACAGGCTGCCTGCTTCTGTGACCTTGTACCACCTGAGCTTGGGGAGCTTTCAAGGGGCCAGACCAATGGGAATAAAAGTGAAGGCGACAGATGAAAGTGGCTGCTGATTCCTGCTCTGGGAAGTATCTTTTAATCATAATTAAAAGGCTTAATCCTTTGAATTAAAGGAACGAAAACAGCATTGTTTGCTAAATCGTGGTGAGAAGCATGAGGTTCACCGAGGAGCCGGAGAGGAGCCGGAGAGCTGAAATTAGGTTGCAGGCAGGAGGCGCTGGTGGTCGGGCCACATCACAGGCAGCCTCACCCATGGGTCCCCACCTCAGCTCCCTCCCACTGCTGCTGCCCGTTTCTCGTCCCTCTGCCCAAAGATCCACAGCCTGTTTGCACTGTTTTTCCTGTGATGGTCATTTTCACTCTTTTCTCTCCTGCAAGCAGATTTTCCCCGCCGTATGCTCATTTAACCCTAATTGAGGTGCACAAGTGGTGGGGTCCCCCAAGACCCCTGCAGCTGAGTGCTGTGTGACCTGTGAAACCGTCTCAGTCTCCCCAGGCAGCTTCCGAGAGCTCAGGCCTCTTCACTCCTTCCTACAAATTCACATGAGTACAGAGCGTTTTGGAGCCTTGAGTAGGAAAGTCATGGTGTCCGACTGCTCCTAAAGGCCGGCTTGGCGACTCCCCTGTGGAGGGGGGCAGATGGTGCGATGGTTTGACACTTCTGTTTGCATGTGTCCAAAATTCATGTTAAAATTTAATTCCTGAAGTAAGAGTGTTAAGAGGCAGGTGCTTTGGGAAGACGTTAAGTCAGGGTCACACCCTTAAAAAGCTCTGGAGCCTTCCAAGACCCTTTTCTTTACTATGGCCCTTCTGCCATTCACCAGGTACTATGAACGAGGCAGAGGTCCACTCTCTCCGGACACCAGATGTGTGGTTGTCTTGATCCTGGGCTTCCTTCCCTCCAGAATTCTGAGACATGAATTCCTGTTATTTAACAGTTACCCTGGGAGACTGCGGTAGGATTGCAAGTTTGAGCACAGCCCGGCAGCTTAGCAACTTTGCAAGACCTCATCTCAAAATGAAAAATTAGAAAAGGGCTGCAGATGTAGCTCAGTCAAAGGCCCTGGGTTCAACCCTCAGTACTGAAAAAAGCACTCAGTTTAGTGTTTGGTGACAACAGCCCTGGACTGAATGAGACAGCCATGCAGGGGAGAAGTTTAGTGTCTCTGAACACAGGACCCGACAGTTTGAAACTGGCAAGTGACTACAGAGAGAAAGAAAGAAAGGCAAAAAGGAGGAGAAAGAAGAAACACCGGATAGCAGCACTGTTCATCTGTAGATCTCCCCACCCAGAAGCAGAAGGTTCTGGGCTTGGCCAGCGGACAAGTAGTTGGAAAGCCTTGATTGGAGGCCCCTTTGGGGACACCCAGCACACATTTGCTTGTGTTCCTCTGTGCCCCTTGTCGGGAAAATTTGGGTCCCTTTTGCACACCTGGCGCTGGTGGAGATGAAAGAGGAAAGGCAGGCAAAGGTGTCTCGTAGTGAGAAAGGACGGAGTTGGGGAAATGTCCGATGGTGGATGCCCTGGGATCCGTCGCTCGGGAAGAACACGTTGCATCTTATACTCATTTGCTGCTTACAATTCTGAGCAGGAAAACCAAGCCTGACACAGATGCCGAAGATTAAAAAGGAATCAGTATTTTTAATATGGAAGCAAGGCTCAAGGGGTTTTGGTGGGAAATTGCAGGGCACAGAAGTTGGAGTGGGAGGGACCAGGTCACAGCCCCTGCCAGGCACCTGCCCCCTCCCATCCTGTCACACTCATTTGTCTCTGTCTCCTCCAGCAGGAATTGATTTGCTGATGTGTGACCTCAAAGCTGGGGCAGATTTCAGGTAGGACTTGTGCCACGTATGGCAGAGCACATGACGGGGGACAGTAAGAAGCTTGAAAAGTCAAAGCTGCCCTAAAGTCACCATGGCAGCAGCATCCTCTGTCACCTCTGACCAGGATGCAACCATAGTGACACCAATGGACACACAAATCTCTTCCTGCCTAGGAGCAGCTGTGAGGGTGCTTTGCTTTCCTCTGCCGCCCTCTGCTCACTTGGTCACTGCATTTTGGGTACAGTGGGGCCAGGTGGGGCTCCACTTCCTGGGTGACATGGCTGCTTTACCTGTCAGCTCTCAAGTGTCCTGGCAGCCTATTCCCTCTTCCTAGGATGTCACTTTCTCAAGTGTCACTTCTGTGTCCTTTTCTACAAGTGCTGGCGTTGCCCAAGAGTACCTGAGGTTATGAGGTCCCACAGCCCTGGCGCTGAGCAGAACCAGCAGGGAAAGCAGGGATGGACTGGAAAGTGACCCTTGAGCCTCTCTTCCTGCAGGGACTGAGTTCATGTCATGTGATCTTTCCTCTCGTTCTCTCTGCGCCAGTGCCCTTTCTATAATGCATTTCGTAGATCGATACCAGTTTCCCGGTGTTGAATCACTGGTTTGGATGTTTGCAGAGACAGAGAGAGAGGAAAAGAAAAATGAAATTCATTTCCCTACTGAAAACGAGGCTTTAGGAACTTTGCCGGGGGTCAGCTATTGCCCATTGTAAAAGATGCAGTCTCGACATTTGAAGCTGGTTGGGGTCATGCTTTACTACACAAAGCAAGTTTTGGCTGTTGCAGAGGGATCTTGTCTGCTTTGGTGGCTGTGACCTTTGCGTGGAACTCCCTGAGGTCTTGCAGGTGGACCCACAGAGTGACACTGAGCTGTGTTGGACACCTGAGTGGATCCTCTCCTGTTAGTTCGCAGAGGGGGAAGAATTACAGGGTCACCTGTAGACGTTGGGGAGGTTCACAAGGACACTGCGTCTGCCCCTCTGTCCTTTCATCTCTGTGGTTTCCCCTGTGACTCTGTCCCGCCCAGCTCTGTGACTAGGTTTCCCCACCCACACCTGCATTGTGTGAATACAGGAAGGTTTTTATTTATCCGAGTTTGGAGCACTAATGTTCACACTCTCCGCGGGGAGTGCTGCATACACACAGCACACTTTCTTTTTTTTGGGGGGTGGGTACAGGGACCTTGTGCTCAGCTCAGACTCAGGACCTTGTGCTCGCTAGACAGGGAACTCTACCCCCACTTCATTCTTTTCTTGTCTTCTCTTCTCCCTCTTCTTCAGACTCTTGGTTCCTTCCCATGTGGCAGGGACCTCTCTACTTCTTACTCTCTACCTTATATGTTGCTCTTTAATTATACTTTAGGTTTCTCACATAAGAGAAACCATGTGGTGCTCAACCTTCCATATCTGATTTTATGCAAAAGCTTCTGAACTGTAGAACTCTGTATCTGTCTATTTGATTAACACATGCATATTTTTATTAGCATATGCTTGTGACTCACAGTGATTACCCTCCTTGTGGGGAATTGGTCCGTGCACTTGAGTGTGTTTTAGACATTTTTACTTCTCCTCCCTTTCTCATCCTCTCATTTCCCCCCACTTGATACCCTCCTCCCGTCTCTCATGGTGACCTATGTGGTCCCCATGTGTCTCAACCTCCTGGTGATCCTCCTGCCTCAGCCTCCCAAGTGCTGGGATGACAGCCAGTGCAGCAGGTCTGCTCAGGATGACACATTTCCCCAGCCTCCCTGCCCTGCCAGGAGCGTGAGCTCCTGAGGTTGGCCTAGCGATCCGTGTGGGGTTCCCTATCACTCTCTGCTCCTCAGCGTCCTCAGCAGACTCCAGGGCCCTGCCCGAAAGGCTCGGGGTCCCAGCTGCTTCCCCAGCAGGGATTCTCAGCCGTGTCGCCAGGGTCCATCCGGCCGTAGAACCAGGATCGGTGCTGCAGGCATCGGATGCACAGCGCATGCGCTCGGACGAAGCCTTGTGGCCGGGCCAGCAGGCAAGGTTGGCCACCGCGCGAAGCCCAGGCCAGTCTCCCTGGGCAGGTGCAGCTGCGCCCCTTGTTCCCTGCCACCCTGCACCCCCCAGGCAGTTGGCGAGTCTGCCGTCGGGATGCACCGGAGTCTCATTTGCGGTCAGGCGGGAGAAGGGGACCCTCGCGCAGCCGCCCTGTGGTTGCAGCTCCCATGGTGGCACGGCGCCTCCCGCAGGCCCTGCCCACCGCGCCTGGCCCGGCTGGGTGAGAAGGGGAACGGGAAGGGGAGGGGAGCTGGCCGCGGACCCTGAGGTGTGTGGTCTTGGAGGCGCGAAGCCCCGCTCCCCTGCTTCTGCCCCGGAAGTCCTGGGCAGCCCTGGGGGACCATCAGGGCAGAGGCTCCTACCTGCAGCAGGGTGGGGAGGGGTAGGGGCCAGTCTGGGGTGGGGGGGGCCTCCCCAAGGCGGAGGTGTGGGGCACAGGCTCTGGCAGAGGGAGGCAGGCGAGGCCGTGCAGGACGGGCCTTGCCCTGCGCCAGCTCCTGCGGTCAGCAAGGGAGAGGGAGGCAGCGCAGGCCGTGCAGGGAGGATGCGGCTCTGCTGGGCACAGGGCCTTGGGTTCAGGGTTGGGTCATCCATTTTCCTGCCCATGACTCAGGTTTGTCCTTCTTGGTGGCGCAGTAGTACTCCACGGCATGTGAGCACCACACTTTCTTTATCCATTTCTCTCTGGGTGGACGTTCGGGCTGCTTCGGGGACTTAGCTGTTATGAGTTGTACTGCTGTAGACATCGGTGTGCGTGGATCTCTGTGACACAGTGACTTGAGCTCTGTTGCGAAGATGCCAAGGAAGGCAAAACCGTGGCCCAGAGGAATTTCCTCCTTTGGTTTCTGAGAGTTCTCCACCCTGCGCTCCGTCGGGTGCACTTTCACCCTCCCTGACCTGCTGTGAGTTGGGGTTTCGGGGTACCCCCTTGCTCTGCAGGTCCGTGTTTGTCAGGTGGGGGCCAAAATGGGGCCAGCTTACCAGGGAGGCAGCGATCGAGCAGCACAGCACATGAGAGGTGTGTGGGACCGAATGGCAGGGACCGAGCTGTAGGGCTGGGGGGGGGGCTCCGGGACCCACAGGGTCCACAGGGCTCACCATGTCACGGCGGGTGCTGGGACGGTGGCGGAGGGGGAGTGGAGGGCGAGGCCTGCGTAGCACACAGGCTGGAAAACCCACTGCAAGGCCATCACCTGCAATGCTCATGGTGTGCTTTCTGGTGGCCGTAGAGTTGGCGTCCCCTTTTCAAAGACAGAAAATCCAGGTGTTCTGGAGGAGACAGAGCCAAACTCAGGAAAGCTCGATGCAGGCGATGCTGTGAGCAGTGCAGAGCTTCCAGAACAAGGTTCCCCTGAGTGATCCCGACCCCCACATGCAATCCTGCTGGTGCACTTTGATTTCACCACCATTGATCAATAACTCATTGGGCCGGTGACGGCTGGTGACATGATTTAATGAGTCCAGCTAAATTACGTGCCCATGGGAGCAGGCGTGCATACTGAAGAGGGGAAATCACGATTACTGTGGTGCTGGCCCCTCACCCAGGTGAGTCTGCATGCTGCCAAGAAAGGGGCCTGTGGTCGGATCAGTGGTACAGGGAAATCTCTACACCCGCAGGACCGGAGAGGGCCACGTACCATCTCTGAGCCAGTGAGGGAGTGAAGCCTTGCTGGCCAGAATACCCAGCCCACTGCAGGCCCCAGCTGCTGAGCACTCGGCAGTCATAGTCCTTTGCAGTGACCCCCAAATGTGGCCAGTTTCCCAAGGGTCAGGCCTGCTTTCACCACTGGTTTCTGCCCTTGTGTATTTCTCTGCAGGCGCATTCTAGCTTCTCCTGCTTCAGAGTAGGTGAGAAGCTGGGATGAACCAGGAGAAGCAGCCAGATGTGTGATTGACAGTACTAGGAAGGTGAATTCATTATTTGAAATATAAATATTTCAACGCTTGGTGTCTATGAGAAAGGGACTCTCTCTGGGTGTGGTGGTGCACACCTATAATCCCCGCACTCAGGAGGCTTGAGGCAGAAAGATCACTGTGTTTGAGACCCACACAGGGAGATCATGGTGTGTCTGAGCTTCCAGTTGCTGCCATGTCGAGCACCCCAACTCTGTGCTTGCCGCACACACATTGGTCCTACCGCAGCTCGGAGGATGGAAGGCCAAATCCCGTGCCTCCTGCAGAAGCCATCTCTGTGCATTTTTAGCTTCTAGTGGTCCCCTGTGTTCCTCAAATGCTGGTCCTTGCATATGTCTTCAAAATGCATGTCTCCAATCTCTGCGGTCCCATCACTCCACCAACCCCCCCCGCCCCGTAGTTCTGCCCACACACACACCCCGGATAGTAGATAGGCTGAGCCATACTCCCGGACCCTTAGCTCAGTCCCTGCTTCGGAGTCTCTCCTGCACGTCAAGGGACTGTGTTAGTCAGTTTCTAAACGCATGAGAAAATACCTGAGAAAACTACCATGAGGAGGCCAGGGTGATTTTAGCTCATGGTTTTGGAAGTTTCAGTCCATGGTCAGCCTGTCCCATTGCTGTGGGACCAAGGGGAGACAAACACCATGGCAGAAGGTGGGGCGGGGTAGAGCTGCTCAGTGTATGGGAGCCCGGAAGCAGGGGGAGCCGGGGCCACAGCCCCGGGATCCACTTCCTTCCATCAGGCCTCGCTTCCAGTTTCCGCTTCTGCCCCATACCGCCAGCAAACCGCCGCCTTGTCAGCGGGTGAATCCACTCATGGTCCAGTCCCTCCCCGCGAAACTGCTAGCTGCCATCCAGGGCTTCCGCACAGGCGTCTTGGGGGACACGGGAAATACAATCATCACAAGGACACCTTTGTGGGCTCCGGGATGGGGGCTGGACATTGCTCTCCAACCCTGCAGAGCCAGGATGGGGACCAGGTGAATTCGGGAAAGACTGTCGTGGTTGTGAACTGCAGTGGACCAAGGAGAGGACAGGGATTTGGGCGTGAGTGGACACAAGGGCCACAGATGCTGGCCACCGAGTGGACATGGAGAGAAGAGGAGGAGGAAGAGGAAGCCGGGAATCCCAGGGTCCTTGCTGGGATGTCATGGGTGACGCTAACCCAGTTATTCCAAGGGTCTATTCAACCACTAATGATGAGTGAAGATTCCAAGCTGTGATTTAGAAGGTCTGTGGTGAGGAAGGCACTCATAATTATAAACTGGTTAGCACCGGATATTATGCACTGATTTTTGCCTGAATCATTAATTAGCACGTGAATCAACAGCAGCTGCTATCTCATAGATGAGCTATTCCAACTTTTTTTTTTAAACTAAATGTAATAAAAAGGGAAGACCCATAAAGGTGAACATCAAGAAACATTCCTTAGAATTTATTTTAACATTGCAGGCCGTATTTGAAAGACTATTTGAGAACTATCGACTGTCAGTCAGAGAACTAAAGTGAAGGCTCTGGTACACAACAAAGCAAACACTTCCATGTAGAAATCGGTGTGGAGGAAACACCTTCATATTTTCCGACATCTAAGGACAGTGAGGCTGCTGCTCCAATGCGGGGCTGCCACTTCCCCACAGCAGCTTGGGGATCCGGGGCACGGCTGGCCATGGCTGGTGGCCTGGAAGACACCAGTTCACAGTGAATTTCAGACGGGACCTGCAAGGCTCTGCCTTCCTCAAGGCAGGGTGGCTCGGTGCTAGGTGCCACCGTTCACCTAATGTCACCGTGACCTCAACCCAGCAGGCAGCTTGGCACCTGGCAGGAAGACCTGGGGAAATCCAAGTGTGAGCCCTGCACTCTGTGAGTCTCAGGTTCCCCATGTGCTCATCACCAGGGCTGCCTGGTGCATCAGTCTGGGGGCCAGGATGAAGGAGGTGACACCTGGGTGTCCTGTGCCCCCTCCACAGTGGCTATTCCTGCCAAGCTTTTAGCAAACCCAAGAGACAGGACACGAAGAAGACACTGGTGCTGGTGAAGCCTGCAAACTGAACAACCTCTGGGGCTCTCTGGGGGTCCGGGTCCTGGTAGTTTTGGGGGTGCCTTGTTGTTTAACTGAATGCAGAAGTGCATGCATTGCTTAGAGCCTTCCTGCAAGCCCTGGGCATGGGCGCAATGTTTCAGACACTCACCATTTTCGTAGAGTGTTCATGAAGGTGGAAGGGAAGGATTGCAGGGCATGCCCTCCTCAGAGGGCGCTGGGTTTCTTTACCCCCAGCCTAATCCTCCTCACGGACTACACTTGCCACTAAGGACACCGTTTCTCTCCTTTTAACATTTCAGTTGCCCGTCGCACTGCTGATGCCCACACGGTGCGAATCAAAACCTTCCCAGGAAAAGCCATCTCTGTGCACCAACATGTCACCCCAGGGGTTGCCTTCACTACCAGTGACAAGGTTTCAGGGCTCGTCCAGGTCCCCCAGACCTGACACCTGCTTCTCCCCACTCTTCCACCCTCAAGCTGCCACTGGAGTTTGCACTCTCAGACCATTGTAAAGAGACCAGGAAAAGGGAAACCAGGTTTATCCGGATTGTAAACGTGAGTCGGATTAGAAGTAAGCAAAAACATTGGACAAAATGCATTTTGAAAAATAAGAACGAGTTTCAAAGCCTGTCACAGCCCATAAATTCACTTAGATGAAAGATCTGACATGCAATAAAAATGTCTCATTTAGGAAGTGGAATGATCCTGTCATTTGTAGCAGGGATTAATAGAATTTTAAAAAGCAGTGAGCTCAGATGTGGCTGGATGAGTCACAGTGGCCTTTCACATTTGCAATATTCCTGAGATAATTATTAATTAACACACCAGAAACTATTTTAATGTAACATCATGGTGTAGATTTAAACACCCAAATGGAAAATGCTTCTTATTAAGGCTTCTCGTCTTTTCTTAAAATTAAAATGCTAAACTAATTAAAACCGTGGTACTTTAAAAACATTTCACTTCCAAACAGATTTTTAATATATGCCAAGCTGAGTATGAGCCTAGAGCTATTTTTTTTGCTAGAATCAGAAATCCATAAAAATGGATTTTTAATAATTGTCCGACTGCTTTCCCTCTAGCTTCATGTGCCCTGTGTAGCAACACCATTAATGGTAGAATTTGGAGGTTATGTATTTTTTTTCCCTTGAGACAGGGTCTCTATGCAGCCCAGGCTGGCCTTGAACTTATGGCAGTCCTCCTGCCTCAGCCTCCTAAGTGCTGGCACCAAGGGGTGCACCATCAGGCCTGGTGTATTTCTTAAGAGCATTGGGCATCTGAAAGGTACATCACTGTGTCACCACATGGCTTAAAATATCTCCTTGGCCCCTGGGTAAATTTCTGCCTTCTTACTATGCTGTGTTAAACTCTGCATGACTCGGGCTCCTGTTTCTCCCTTTTTCCTCTGCATTTGGGCTGTTTTCACTGCTGTCCTTCAGCTGCCTTTTACTACTTTCAGCTCTTTGAACACACAGAGCTTGTGTCCGGCCTACAGCATTTCTGTCATCTCACTGCCTCCCACGAGCTGTCATGTAGCCTGTCACTGGCACCACTGTGGCCCCAGATAGTGCCAGAGGACGGGTGTCCACAGTACACGTCGCCCCTGAACATCTCCTCAGGTTCAGTTCCTAGTGCCTCATCCGTCCCTTCACCTAGAGCACGGCCACCGAGGGTGGCCAGAGTCCACCGTGTGCCGTGCCTGAGCTCAGGCCTCCGTGCTGCTTGGTGATAGCAGGTGATGGTCCCAGAAGAGCTGGCTAGGACAGAGGCGGGGGTGTAGGGAGAAGAAGCTGGTGGTCATCACAAGAGCGTGAAGAGGGGCCAACAAGCATGTGTGGGCAGGATGTGGGGAGCAGTGGGCCTGCGGTGCCACCGGCCCGCCAGGGAGGAAGCAGG
>PVLA01015548.1:0-24736 GCA_004027455.1 Hydrochoerus hydrochaeris
GAGAGGAGAGAGGAGAGAGGAGAGAGGAGAGGAGGAAAGGAAAGGAAGAGAGAGAAAGAGCCCTGAAGATGTGAAGTCAGTGAACTCACTCTCTTCCCACTCTGAAGTAATTGCACAAGCAGTGCTTGGCTTGGTAAAGCAAATACAGTGTGGCTGAACACTCTTATTTCCTAGTGAACACAGGATTATTTCTGACACAAATCCCTTTGTTTCCTTTTGAGCAAACTGCGCCTATTCTACATTTTTCTATTTTCCTATTTCCATCTATTACTCATATCTCAGTGAATTTCTCTTCAATCATCTTTTCACAGGCTTACAAATATCCTTTTAAACTACCTAAATTCTTCCATTCTTTCTACAAACCACTGTCAAGAAAATCTCCCTTCTTTGTTTTTCCACTTCTAACTGGCAAAATAAAAATCCTAAGTATGGCTGGTAAATCAAGGAGTAGTGCTAAATAAACACCTATACCAAAGAAAAGAGGGTTATAAATTTTAAAATGAAAACAGATTTGACCATAATGCTCTAAATTATTTTAAACACCTCGTTCCCCTTCATAATGTAAATATATCTGCCACTTACCACCTTTAATCTTCATTCAACCATCAAATAAATATTTCTCATTCAAGATCTTGCTATTGAGCTGGGCATGATGGCACATGCCTGCAATCCTAGCACTCAGTAGAATGAGACAGGTAGAAGGCTGCTTTGAGCTACATAACAAGATCAAGGCCAGCCTGAATTATATAGCAAGACCATGTCTGAAAAAGAAACGAAAAAGAATCTACTTCTTATGCCAAGTATGGTGGCATATACCTGTAATCTTACTGATGTGGAAGGCCAATGTAGGAAGATTTCTTGGTGCAGGAGTTTACAACTAGCCTAGGAAATACAGCAAGATGCTGTCTCTAAATAAACACCTGGCTTTTCTATATTATTTACTGAACTTGGCAAATAATATTATCTTTCATAAATTGTTCCTGAACAATGTGCAATTTCAACTATATATAAGCCAAAAGAAAGTACACTGAGCAAACTTAGGAACCAAAATATTGTATTTTAAAATAAAAAGAATAAAGCCAGCTGAGTGTGATGGTGCAAACCTGTAATTCTAGCACTAAGGAGGCTGAGGCAGGAGGATCACCACAAGTTTGAGGACAGCCTGGGCTACCTAGCAAATTCAAGGCCAGCCTAGATTACACATCGAGTCCCCTTCTAAAATCAATCAATCAATCAACCAACCAACCCAGCCAGCCAGCCAGCCAACCAGTCAACTAGCCAGCCATGGTGCACACCTATAATCCCAGATACTCTGTAGGCTAAGGCCAGAGAATTGGAAGTTCAAGGCCAGCCTGAACTGATTTACCAAGAATACCTGCTTCAAGAGTATTTTTGGGCTGGAGGATATAATTTGGTGATGGAAGTGCTTGCTTATATGCACAAAATCCTGGGTTCATTCCCTAAAAGTCACCAAAAAAAATTTTTTTTCTTGTACAGGTATATTCCATATTTAGAGACCTCTTCAGTTTTGCATAAATTTTTTTTCCTTTTTCTGAGGCAGGGTCTCACTATGCAGTCCAGGCTGGACTTGAGCTCAATTTGTTGCCCAGGCTGGTCTCAAACTCACAACAATCCTCCTGCCTCAGCCTCCTGAATGCTGGGATTAAAGGTGTGCACCACCACACTTGGCTCCTCATATATAATGAGGACAAGTAGACAAAAAAGATCTTTCTGATCAATGTTAGCAACAATAAAAGATCTTTAAGTAGTAAACATATCTAACTTCAACAAGTGCTAACACAATTAGAATTTACAGACTAAGATTCACCGTTTTGTACATCGCAACTAAGACTGTGACCGTGTGTGTGTGTGTGTGTGTGTGTGTGTGTGTGTGTGTAGTACTGTGAATTGAACACAGAGCTTTTGCCCACAAGACAAGAGCTCTACCACTGAGCCAGATACCCAGCTCCTATGATCATTTTTAAACCACAGAAAATAATTTAAAGACATTTAGGCTTAGGCTAAAGTCACTAGGCTTTTTTATGTAACACTGTAGCCCCCACTTAAAAACAAAATGCAGATTCTAAGTACATGCTGCATTCCAAATACTTATCACTAAAGTCTTGCAAAACAATGTAACAAACAATAGTGATGAAACAGTGGCTTTTAGAAATATGAAACATCAAATTGAGCTGGCACGGTGACACATGCTCATAATCACAGCTACTTGAGAGGACAAGGCAGGAGAATGGGAAGTCCAAGGCTAGCCTGAGCAATTTAGTAAGACCCTGTCTTAAACTAAAACCTAAAAATAAAACTTTAAAAAGAGCTAGGCTGTAGCTCAGTGGTAAGGCACTTGCTGAAACTAATTGATGTCCAGGACTCAACATTCCATATAAGGAAAAGAGAAACACCAAATTTACACCAACTCAAACTGTTTAAAAACTAGCTATAATTTATCTTTAACAGGAAAGAAAAAGAAAAGGTCAAAAAAAGTATTCTGCATTTTGGCTTTAGTTACTGTAACCATTACCATCTATACCAATATCAGTAATTCAAATTGCAAGCTGACTATAAGTAAATTAAATTCTCTATGGTACATAAAAGGAATATTAACACTTCCTAAATTTCCATCTACATTTTTAAATATCAACATACTATAAACATACTATGCATACTGTGATTAAATACTTAAGTTATTTTTATTATGTACTATATAGCAACAGAGGCATTCAGAACAAAAATTATTAACTATTTAAATAACATCTCTTGATCCAATTCCCCTTTGAGAATGATTTATCTCCCTATTTCCTATTACCTACATTTTGCTCTTTATTTTTACTGAGTTTCTCATGTAAGAGAAACTATGTGATTTACTTCACTTAGCACTATGGTCTCACAGTATATCCACTTTCCTACAAATAACTTCTTTATCTTTCTTTGGCAAAGTAGTACTCCGTGATGTGCAATAACACATTTTCTTTATCCATTAATCTCGTAATAGGCATATAGGCTGCTTCCAAGATTTATTATCAACTGTGCTGCTCTAAACATGGGCATGCATGCATCTCTGTAATATGTATGATATGTTTAACTCCTTGGGAAACATACCCAGAATTCCTAAGGGAAGATACCTAGCCAGGTCAAATGGAATTTCTAGTTTCAGTTTTACAAAAGTCCCTCCTGACTTCCACAGCAATTATACTACATTCTCACCAATAGTGTTGATAGGTTCCTTTCCCCAAAGATTGCCATTCTTTCTGGGATAAGGTAAAATCTCAGTGTTGTTTTAATTTGCATTTCTCTAATGTCCAGAGATGCTGAACATTTCTTTATACATTTATTAGTCATTTGTACTTGTGTGAAATGTCTATTCATTTCACTGACTCTTTTTTTGATTGGGTCTCTTTTTTTGGGGGGGTCTAAATTTTAAGTTCATATATTCTAAATATGGAGAGAGAGGAAAGAGATAAAGGATGAAAGAAAGGATTTGAGTTGTGTTCAATACATGTACCAACTCCACACAAAGAACGTAAACATTATATATTGCAAGCATGTCCAAACAAAAAAGGAAGAGGATAAAAAGGAACAGGTGGCAGGGGAGACAGGGAAGAGAAAAGGGATGAAAAAAGGAGTATTACATACATGTACTAACTTCCTATGAGGAATGTGAATATTATATACTATGCACATGTACTAAGAAACTAAAATAAAAATAAAATGAAAAAATATCACTTTTTTAATGTAAAGTAAATCTGACACAAACCCCAATGTGATAAATAGTTGACTGTCTCCTCAGAATCTAGTCTCACCCTCTTATTCAATAATAAAGATTTTATGAGATGCATGGCTGTCTAGGGAGGACTCAATACCCAGCTTAGATAAGATTACCCAGTCTCCCTTGCAGCTGTGTGTGGTCATGTGACTACAGCCAATGGGATATGAGTAGAAGAGATAATATGTACAACTTCCTACAGTACAAAGGGAGGAAGAATGTCCTTCTGGTTCTGTTCTTCCTACCAGCAGACGAAAGGGAACCACCTTAGACAATAAGAAAGAATCCAAGAGAAGGTCAGTGGTAGGGTACACACTTAGCATGCACAATGCCTTTGAGTTCAATTCCTGACACCAAAAAATTTTAAAAGAAGAGCAAGATAAGGAGCACTGGATCACAATTATATTCCACAGCCTCTGTACAATTCTTGGGCAGTTTACACAGGTTTTTCAAAAGAAAAATACATTTCTACCTTTGTCAGCTTGTCACAGTAGCTAAGCCTACACACCAATATATCAAATATAAATGATTTCTGAATTATCTACAAGAATGCTTTCTTACTTGCAGGTAAACATAGAATATGTACAAATTCGCAGTAACTAGTGTTTTACTATATTTCAAAAATTAGATAGCAAGCACAATTACATTAGATCAACAGCTCTAATTATCTAATTTTCTGGGTATTGAAACAGTTTCCAGGAAGTTCTGGGGAATGTTACATGGATGTATTATGTGCTGCAGAAGAGGAAGGTGAAAATAGGTAATCCCCTGTTAAGACAAACTGATTAAGAAAATGTCTTACAATTACATGCTAAGTTATACATAATTTTCTGTGTTAACTAAACATCTAAAATGATATCTTTATTAATCTTAAAACTATTTTCTCAAGAAAAAAATCAGATTAAGAAAAAGTTTCTTTTAGATTATAAAAACCAAATCAGAAGTTATTATACAAATTTAGTATGAAATATTTAAAAAGTGGATTTGCATTTGGAAAAATTTACTTAAAATTATGAAAAGTATTAAAGTTACCTGAGACTAAGGTAAAAATGAAGACTTCAAGGAAGGGAAGGCTGCAGAGTTGAAAAAGAAACCATGGTTGAGTTTCTACCTTTCACAGGCTTCAGAACCCCTCAATACCACTTTAATCACTTATGCCATCCAATTCCTATAATAAAACATACACATATACAACAAAAAAACATTACTTACAGAGGGAAAGTGCTATATAAAAATATTATGTACCAACTAGTATGAATATAGAAGCAAGCACTCTCTGTAAACCTAGTGAATTTTGCCTGAATGACCGATGCACTGACCTGGTTTTTGGGCATAAAACTGGGAAAGCACAATAGTAGTACTTAAGACCTGAGAAACAATTCTGGCCTTGTAAAGAATGATTTGCTTAGATCTGGAGTCTACAGCTTCAGGGAAATGACATAAAATTTCACACTGGCTGTGGTGATGCACTCCTATAATCCCAGCACTCAGGAGGCCGAGGCAGGAGAACTGGTGCAAGATGAAGGCCAGCCTGGGCTACAAACTGAGTTTAAACCAGCCTGAACTGCACAGTGAGATCTGTCTCAAAAAGCAAAAAAAGAAAAAAACAAGAGAAAGAAACTTCACAATGTTACAGACCTGAAAGGTTAGAAAAAAGAAAGTAAAGATTAAGGAACAATTTAAAAACACTCATTCTTATCTACTCTGTAACATCTATGAAGTAACAGGAGAAGAAAACAGCAGGGCTTACTAAAAACACACACAACTAATACCATACAGAATGTGTGTGTATTCACAATAGAAAAGATTAATTTTTTTTTTTGAGACAAAGTCTTGATCCGCAGTTCAGGGTGAACTTGAACTCATTATGTAGCCTAGGCTGTCTTAAACTCACAGCAATCCTCCTGCCTCAGCCTCCCAAATGCTGGGATTACAAGGGTGCAGCACCACACCTGGCATAGAAAAGATTACATTTCTAAAAATGTATACATACATAACACTTGCTCAGCAAGTATTGCTGACCAGTAATAATAATAGTAATAATAATAATGAAAAAAAATTTAAAGAGTTAAGCTACAATTCTGTTTTGCCACAGATTTATTTATTTATCTATTTTTTGGTACCAGGGATTGGACTCATGACCTCGTGCTTGTCAGGCAGGTGCTTATGCCACTGAGCCAAATCCCTGGCAAAACACTGAGTTTATCCCAAAAAGAAAAACAAAAATAAAGAACTTGGCTACACATAAGAAAACCTCCTCCAAAAGCATTTCTGGGATAGGTACCAATCTAAAGACCTTATAGGAAGACCTTATAGAAAGGTGAAGAGATATACCCATGTCATTTCAGACCAGTTTACAATAGTACAAAAGCAAGAAAAAGTTTATCCCACCTAGAATAAATCCAGTAATACTTCCAACTTCAAAAAAGTATTGTTTTGGCTCATTTTTAAAAAACATTTTAATGTTGTTACTGTATTTTTAAAAGTTCAGTTTCTGGGGTTAGAGATATAGCTCAGTGGCACAGTACCTGCCTGGCAAGCACAAGGTCCTAAGTTTGATTCCCAGAACCAAAACAAATAAATGAATGTTAGTTTCAACAATGTTATTTACACCTCTCAGTATCCTTCCATTTCAGAATTTTCCTGAATGTTCATGATTACTTAAATTAAGACAAAACTTTGTTCCAAAATAAAATTTCTCATCAGAATTGTATTAAATTTTTCATATACTTTTTCATCAGAATTGTATTTTACATGAACCATACTGAAAGGAACAACAGTAAAATAATTGGGATAGAGAGAAGGAAGTAATTAAACTCCAGAATTCTGTACCATGTTTCATTCTGGAATCACTACAATGTTTTACAAAATGTCAAGTTTACACAATTAATTACATGACCAAAAAATATGAAAAAGAGTGACCCTACTCACAAAACACAGCAGTCAGTACAAACTGTTTCTGTGTTCCCCACATGGTAAAGCAAATAAAGATTGTAAAATAATTATTATTATGTTAATATAGAACCTATGTTTTAATTTTATAAAGTATATAATCAATCAATGAATAATATTCTCAATAAAAGCACAAAAATTCTATAAATAAACCAAATGTAAATTCTGAAACTGAAGAATACAGTAACTTACATAAAAAATGTATCAAAGGAGCTTAGCAGCAGATTCAAGATTTTGGGGCCGGGAATACAGCTCAGTGACATGGCACCTGCCTGGCAAGCACCAAGTACTGAGTTCAATTCCCCGTATAAAAATAAAAATTCAAAATTTTTTCTAATCTCAGTGATCTTAAAGACGCATTAACAGTAAACCGGGATTGTGGCACACACGTGTAATACCAGCACTCAGGAAACTGAAGTAGGAGTATCACCACAAGTTCAAAGCCAGCCTGTAATAATTAGTGAAATGAAACACAGCCTGAACTACATAGTGAAACCCTATCTCAGCAGGTGAGGGAACACATTACATAGAAACTAACCAATGAAATAAAGCAAGAAAACCCAGAAGAAAATAACAAGCCTCAGAGATACGTGGAACAAAATGTAGTTTACCAATATTTTTTGGAGTACCAGAAAAATAGAAGAGACTAAAAAAAAATTAACAAACTACATGCCAAAATTTTCCCAAAGTTGCCGTTTTGTTTTTTTTTAAAAGAAAAATAAGTACAGATCCAAGAAGCTCAATGAAGTTCGATAAGAATAAACACAAAGACCTATTCATGGACACATCATAGATTGTTGAAAGAAAATTCAAGGAGAAAAATTTTCAAATAACAAAAAAAAAAATGACTTCAATGTTCAGGAAAACATCAATAAGATTGGTGGCTAATTTCCAATCACAAACAACAGAAAAGACTGTAATCACATGCTCAAAGAGCTTAAAAAAAGGTGTCAACCAAAAAAACCCCCAAAATATTAGAAAAAAAAGATAATATTCTCAAATAAAGACTGAGAATGTTTTGCTAGAGTACTTACTTAAACTCATATGAAATACTAAAGGGAGTCCACTGAGCTGAAAAGAAGACACTAGGCTCAAATACACAGAAGAAATAAAAAGCTCTAGAAATGTTAAACGTAGACTAAAACATTACAGATGTATTTAGAGCTGGGTGTGGTGGCACACACCTGCAATCCTAGCACTCCAGGCTGAGGCATAACGGTCACAAATTCGAGGACAGTCTAGTAAGACCCCAGCCAAGTAGAAAGTCCCCGTCTCAAAAATCTAACTAAATAAATTCTCATTTTTTCAGATTCTTTAAAAGATCTATGAAGATGCAAAGATAGAATTGTAACACTGTATTGATGGATTTAAAACATACAGTTATACTGGGATAACAGGTAAGAAAGAAAACTGAGTTATTTTGGACAAAGTTTTTATATTTTGGGTATTTCAATGATGTTAAACAGACTGTTAAAATTCAAAACACAATCCCAACAACCACTACAAAGAAAGTAAAAAGAATGAAATAATTAAAATGGCACATTAAAAAAATAACACCAAGTGAGTAAAGGAGACAACAACAAAAATACAAAGGACATACATAAAACAGCAATAAAAGAAATAAATATAAATTAACAATTAAGTGTGACTGGTCTAAACAGCTCAAAGTAGAGGCAGTCTTTCATACTGTACCAAAAAATAAGATCCAACTATCTGCTGGCAATAAGAAGCCATTCCTACTTTCCAAAGACAAAAGATGGGAGAAAAAGAGTATTATAAAAAGCTAGAGTGGCCACAGTAGTATCAGGCAAAACAAACTTTAGGATGTATAGTAACAACAAAGAAAAACTATATAAATGTATATATTCTTTTAAAAGGAGACTCTCCAAAATAATGAATAATATGATTAAGAGGATAAATAGAAATCTCAATAATTATAGTTGGAGATTTCAATATCTAAATAACTGATAGGATAATTAAATATAAAATTAACAAGGGTGCAGAAGACATGAATCATACTGCCACCTGACTGCAGTGGTGGTGAACCTACAGTATGCATGCAACAGTGTTTTTTGTGTCACTGAATGCTCCAAAACATTGTCCCCATCACTAGCCATTTGGGACACACTGGAAACGCCACCAGACAACAGCACACACTTGGCTGCAAACACACAGGGAACACCCTCCTCCAGCACAGACCTCAGCCCCGTGCCACAGGGTAGGTCTCAACGGCTGCAAAGTGTGTCCTCCAGCCGTGGCAGGATTCAATCAGGTAGTGACTAAATTTCTACTATTTTTATAATTTAAATCTCAATTTATAATAAATATTTTGGTATTGGCAATAAATGTTTTAGTTTCAGCTTTGTTTTCAGATAGTTCACCACTCTGCCTCAGTCCACTGAATGATTCACTTTTTCCACATTTCTCAAAAGCTACATTTATCATTTTCTCAATTTTCAATGTATTTGGAAATCTAGTCTTGTCTTTCCTTTCTTTTTTTTTTTTTTTTGGTACCAGCAATCAAACTTACAACCTCATGCTTGCCAGGCAAGCTCTGTGCTACTGAGCTATATATTATATCCCTGGTCCTCGGAATCTATTTCTGTAATCTATTGTTAAACTGTTTCACGTTACCACAGTTCACTAAATCTTAAACTAACAATATGAAGACACACAACTATTTTATGTAATACTAAGAAAAAATGTCAAAGTATGTTAAGTCAGAAATTCATGTCATTCAAAGATGTTACCTGAAGGGACAGTCAGTCCTATGCTCAAAATTGATTTTTTAAATCTCATATACCCTAGCAATAAAGGATAAGATCGCTATATTCAACCATACAAAAAAAATTTAATGAAAGGAGAAAAAAAACCCACCCCAAATCAAACAATAACTGAGTAAAACTAATTTGCCTAACAAATGCCATAGGTCCTTTGATATACAAATATACAAATTGCTCCATAAAAAGGCAAAGGGGGGGTGTTTAGCTAAGTGGCGTAAGCGCCTGCTTGGCAAACTTGAGGTACTGAGTTTGTTTCCTGGCACCAAAAAATAAAATAAAATAAAATAAAATATAAAGGCAAAGGCACAAGGACAAACATTTCAAATACGCATTTGGCCAATAAGAATGGGGAAAATGCTCAAACTCACTCAGAAAGAAAAATAAGCAAAATTAATCAACTAAAACTGACAAGTGGTGGGCATGGTGGCACACACTTATAATTCCAGCACTTGGGAGGCTGAGGCAAGAAGATAGCCACAAATTCAAGGTCAGCCTGGACTACTTCAACAAATCCTGTCTCAAAAAACATGAATAAAAACAAAAACAAAAAACTGACTGAGCCTGTACCCAGCACTCAGGAGGTTGAGGGAGGATTGCTACAAATTCAAGGTGAGCCTTGGCTACATAGTTCAAGGCCAACCTGAACTACATAGGGAGACACTGAGTTTAAAAAAAACAAAAAACCAAAAAACTGCAGCGTTCAAAAAACTGACATGTATAAAAATATTTTACTTAGCCACTGTTGTCAGAGATTAACAGATTCTCCCAATGGTAAACTACTGATATCGGGCATTTCTTTACAGAGTTAGGCAACTTATTTACCAGTTAAATTACATACTCTTTGGCCCAACAGTTGTTTTCCTCAGGAATTTAAATTGTAGATCTATTTTTAAATATGCATAAAGATACACCCTAGAATATTTACATTTATAATGTCAGAAAAACCCTAAAAGCCTTTTTTAAAAAAAACCCAAATACCCATGAACAGGTGGATGACTAGTACAATCTATAATCAAATACTACAATGCTATAAAAAATGAAATGAGAAAGAATGAATGCAAAAATCCAAGTTTCTTGTAGGGAAAAAAAAAACTTATTGCTGAAAAACAGCTCCAATATTTGTGTAAAGAAAATGTAAATACAGAAACATAAATGCTTATATATATATATATATATATATATATATATATGTATTAGAAAATGCCTGCCAGGATAAACAACATTAACAATGACTGGGAAGGAGAAAGAGTCTTTCTTAAATGTTATGACAAACTCTGTTGCTTCACTGTATCCTCCCTGTGTAACAAACCTAGGTAAAGTTGTGAAAAACAATGACTATGACAATTACCAGAAGATATGGAAAAAGAAGGAAACTGTAAAATACGACCATTAAAACTGCCAGGATTTTTAATCTTCAAACTGTAAAAGGATTCTAGGCTTGAGCTTACTAGGTAGCCCACACTGCCCTTGTGGCTACTCGCCTGACTCAGCCTCCCAAATCCTGGGGTTATAGGTGTGTACCACCATGTGCAACCTCCCAAAATAATTTCAAAATTTAAGAAAAAACCTTACAATTTTATGATCATTAATCAATGACATAATATGTAGCACTGATAGAGCTTTAAATACATTGCAAACTGCTTAAATATTTAATTTTTCTTTCATGTTGTTTGAAACAGAAAAGCATGTTTACAAGCACAGGTAGAAACATCTTCCCAAAAAGTAGACTATGCAGCAGGTGCTCTAGCTCACTGCAAAAAGAGAACAGATTTTATCTTGTACAACTAATAATGTCAGTTCCTTTCAATGCACAGAAATGCATACGCAAACACAGTGATATCGCACTATTAATATTTTAATCCATAAGTGGGCATAAAAGGAAACTGGACTGCCCAGTATCCGCAGAGTAACACCCAGAGCTGTGAGTATGCGTGTTATTGGACAAGCATATAGGCATCTATCAAGGAAAAAAAAAAAAAAGATTAACAATGCTAAATTACCTCTGTAAAATCTGCCAGGCAAATGCCCATCCCGCCAGATCACTTGGCTGAATTTCCGAGCTGCTGATTCCTCTCCTATATCCTATAAGTACAAAATACAGTATAAAAGAATCAAGATGAGAGACAGCCTTAAAATTAGGATAAAATAGTTATAGCTAAATGTGACAAATCCAACAAAATCCTTTCCTGAGTAGATACTGTTGGATTAAACACAGTCAGTAGCAACTAAACCTTGGTTCAATTGTACTGACCCATTGGTGAACCCTAAATGATTATCACAAACATTAAAAATTAATCAGATACAAATTGTACTTTTTCTCACTGCTAGTTAAGGATTATGATTTCTTTAAAGACAGCATAATAATAATGAATCATCTTAAAATATCTTAAAGTAGAAAGAAAAGCACAAATGTATTTCATTAAAATCATATGCTGATACTCTCCATTACTCAAATAGTGCTATTAAGAAAATTCACAGTAATATTTCCCACAGCCCCAGAGTCTAATAAATCTATTCAACATGTAGTTTTCGCTGGGCATGGTGGTGCTCACCTATAATCCCAGTTACTTAGCAGGCTGAGGCAGGAGGATTACAAATTTGAGACCAATTAGGGCAATTTAGGGTGATCCTATCTCAAAATTTAAAAGTAAATTAAAAAGGGGTGGGGATGGAGCTCAGCGGGAAGTGGTCTGATTCCCAGTTCAGGGAAGGCAATGTCAGGGTACCATTTTTGAACACATTAAAAACAAGTAAAAATTTTAAGGCAAAGGGTGTTTGAATAATGCTAAAATATTGATGCTTTCTAAATGACACGGTACAATTAAGCTTTTTTCCTTTTTTTGGTACCATAAATCAAACTCAGGATTTGTGTCTGTCAGGCAGGTTCCTATGCCACAGAGTTATATTCCCAGCTCTTATAACTAACCTTTTAGCAAAACTAATATAGAAAACACTTCATGCTCATATTTACATTGATACTGGAAACAGACTGTTTTCTTCAGGTGGGATATTTTTTCTAAGTATATGAAACAAAGTTAATGAAAACTTAAAGCTAACTTATCACAACAAAAAATAGGTCAAATATGACCTTTTATTCAAAAAACCAAAAAGCAGAGCTGAGTGCAGTGGCATATGCCTATATCCTAGCACTTGGGAGGCTTATCACCTCCCAAGTAGAGACCAAGAGGATCACCATGAGTTCAAGGCCAGCCTGCACTACACTGTAAGACCCTGTCTCAAAAACAAACAAAAAAACACCATAAAGCATTTTTCATAACAGCCCTAACACATTTTTAGAGTTCAATAAATATACTGTAAATCAGTGAGAGCCATAAAGAGAAATACAACATCTCTAGAAAACAACCAACTATATTAACTCAAAGTTATTTATACAATTTTATCAAGGGAATACAAACAGTAGTCTCTCTGGTAACTTAGAATCTTCTAGTCTGTAGCCAGTGAGTTTAAATTGCTCAACTAGTCACAAATAAAAATTTGTTTTAAAATATTTTATCCCTACTAAGCTCTTACTTGCTCAACGTTCAGCACTCACAAGAGCATATGACATTATATTTCTTCTCGATATTTTTTTTTTCCCCTGAGCTGGAGTCTTGCTCTGTTGCCCAGACTGACCTCAAACTCTTGAGGTCAAGCAACTCTTTCGTCTCAGCCTCCAAAACAGCTGGGACTATAAGTACATGTCAGTGTGTCCAGTTCAAAATCATTTTTAAGTATATATTTCTATAGCTATTGAACAAAAAAAAAAATTAAGAGCCATGACACTAAAACTATACTAAAACTCAATTTTATCTATACTATACTACTATTCAGTATTCTACTATACTATTTCTCATATATTCACCATATAGCTCTACAGATATTATATTCTACTTTTACAACTGTTAAAACAGCTATAGAAATTAAACTGAACAAAGCACAGTGCAATACATATACAGGAAATAAAACTGTCATCAAATTATACATTTTAATGAGTCTTTTAAAAATCTGATTCGATACATTTGTTCCACAATCAACACATTAGTAAATACCTCATAATATGGTAACACTTTCAGGCTGGACAAATGATTTTAAAATGTTCATAGTCTGTTGAAAACATTTTCACAAAAAGCATACTCACCTTCTTGCCTCACTTTTTATCAAAAGCACTAAATCAAAGTTGTCATATACCACAGAATACAGCCAGATGTGTTCAAAGAGAAAGAAGCAAAAATACTGAAGCAAAAAGAAAAGGGAAACACCACACACTCACATAAAGTGTGAATTCACACCCAGGCTTTAAAATCTCTTTCTTACAACAACCTCTCCTCCACCATGGAAACTCTACTGCCCCCTGGGTCACTTGTTTCTAGAACCCTACATCTTTTAGCATCACTGCCAAATTCCTTTCTCCTTCAACTCTCTTTTCTGCTTTCCCCTCTCCTACTCCTCTTCACAAAGAACCAAGAGAAAAGAACCAGTGTGCTGGAAACTAAACTCTGCACGCTGGAAAAGGTATAAAGTCACCTAGACAGCGAAGCCCCAACCCCTTCCCATCCCACATCCTCCACTCCTACTTCAGCAGTTCTTGAATGTTCCCTCCTGCCATTCTCTTCATTTAAGACTTTGCCAACTGAATACTCCCTAATTATAATCATTTGTTCAGATATAAACTAAGATTAAAAATACAATTTAGGGTAGGGGTCTTATATCTACACAGTTGATCAAGACAGTGGTTTTTAATCAGACAAGGACAACAGAGGCAGACTTACACACAATAATATAAATACAGACTTCAATTCATATGGTATAAATTTTTATAAATATTTGATAATTAAGGCAATTTTCTACAAGTTTAATAACGTGGCACTGAGAGAAAATAAATGAAATATTTTACATCTTTCTATTATTTTGTTTTTGTAATTTTTGCTATTGTTTTCTTTGTGTGTGATGCTGGCCACAGAACTCCAGGACTTGCACTTGCTAGGCAAGTACTCTACCCTCTAGCCCTGAGCTACATCCCAGACCCATTATTTAGTTTTGAAAGACTGGCACTACTCCAATACACTTACTAGCAGACGGTCTACTTATTAATTAAGCTAATATTTTTATCATTAATTCATTCAACATTTTCAACTACCTAAAATGTATCTACAGCGCTCTTAACTGTTTAGGTACCCATGAAATACCATGGTCTCTGCCCAAAGACATTCACAATTTAGCAAGGATGGCAAGCACACAGACAGAAAATGTTTGTGGTAACAACAGAATAAGTGCTACAATTGAAGTTTAAGCAACTCATCATAGAAAAACCAAGCAAAGTACATTTACCCTCCTGCTACCTTTATAGAACAGAAGAATACAAAGAGTACATGCTTCAAATTTTGCTCAGCAGTTACCAGAACTTAACTAGTATTAACTCACTGAATCCATACAAGCCTATCAGATTGAGTACAGAAATTAAACATCTCTAACCTAAAAATCCAAACTGTTCCAAAATTTGAAACTTTTTGAGTGCCCATTTCAGGTCATGGAACTCTGCTTCATGCACAAAGTTATTCATATTATATAAATCACTTTCAAGTTATGTGCACAAAGTATATATGAAGCATAAATCAAATTGATATTTATACTTCACTCTCACAAGGAATCTCATGCATACACAAATATTCTCAAAAAAAATTCAAACTGGGTATGGTGGTGCACGCCTGTAATCCCAGGCTCAAAAGGCTAAGGCAAGAGGATGACTGTGGTGACAGCCTGGACTATGCAAGCAGACTATTTCAATTAAAAAAAAAAAAAGACGAGAGAGAAGAAAAATAAAATCCAAGTTGGGAGTTGTGGCATATATTTGTAACTCCAGCACTTGGGAAGCTGAGGCAGGAGGACTGCCAGGAGTTCCAGGTGGTGGTTTCAAGGCCTCCCACACCAAGACCCTTCTAAAAAAAAATCCAAAACACTTTTCATCCCAAGGATTTTCAGATAAAAGATATTCAACCTGTACTCTTATTATTCACATTTACAGATAAGGAAATAAAAAGGCTATACAATGTTACCAAAAGATACATTAGTGACAGAACCTAAGTATCATGGCCAAGAAGGCCCAGCCACCTGTACAGGTGTGCCGTCTCCCACCAAACCCTTCCACCACCACACCTCCTCAAGCAGACCTCACCTTCCACTCTCCCCACACGCTGTCCTTGTCACCTAGACTCTGCAGCCTGTCCCAGGAGGACTACAGCACTGGCTGTGCCTGTGTTGAATGCTCTTCCCCCAGACAGCCTCATCACCACTGCATGAGTCTGTTCAATGATCTTTTCTCAATGAGACAGTTTCCAGTCACACCATTTAAAACTGCAACTTCCCCCACATCCCTCACCCAATTCTTTTATCCTGTTACTCATTTTGTATATCACATTACCTAAACATATAATATGACCAACTTACTTAATGGTTACTTTTTCTGTCCCAACTGTAAATTCCTCAAAGGCAGGATTCTTCATCTGTTTTGTTCACTAATACATCCAAAAAGCCTAAAACAGTGACTTGCACACAGTATGTATACGGTAGTACACACTTAGTATCTTATCATTAAAGCCAAAGTTTAAACCAAAGAGGTCAAGCTCAAGAAGTTCAATCACAACACATCACCTCTCAATTACTGACTCTCAGGTAACAGAGCACAGGGAGCAGAAACTCTGAAATGCCAGAACCTGATCTCAAAACAACCTAATGAGATTCTTCCTCTCAAAGGTTTGAAACACTTAACAACAAAAAGACCCAAGCTGGGTTTTGGGATGCATGCCTGTAACCTCAGCTACTCAACAGGGTGAGGCAGGAAAACCCCAAGTGTAAGCCCAGCCCCGCAATTTAGCAAAGATAGATTTGCAGGCAGGCAGACAGAGACAGACAGACAAGCAGGTTGGGGATAAATGCAAACTTTATGAAACACTGTAACAAATGTATCACAAGGATTCTTAGCAAAACAATAGTTTAAAGCCAATCCTAGCTACTGGGAGGCTGAGGCAAAATGCAAAAGGTTAGAGGCTAGACTAGGCTCTACAGAGTGTCCAAGAACAGCCTGAACTACATAGCAAGATCCTGTCTCACAAAACAAAACACATCACAAACGTGTTCAGGGGGGAAGAGATTTCTATGAATATAATTATTACTATATAATAGTAGCAAAGCAGAGAACAGATACTGCATTCTTTGCATATTTACAGACCACTGAGCTATACCCTTAGTTATGTGTGTTCTTTCAATTTACAGTAACTGCACTGGAAGTTCAAAATTATTAAGAACCTAAAGAGATATTCTTTATGTATTTTGAATTAAAAAGAATTGTCTGCATAACGTTTAATGTTATACTTTTCATGACCAGATCTATCTCAAGGAAGAATGAAGAACTCAAAGAAATGAATTCAAGCAAACCACTGTTGAACCATTTTCCATTTCTACTCTCACCAAAAATCAAGACAAAATCTAAAAATCTTTGCAATTAATGTAGTTATTGCAATTTCTTGAGAAAGAAAACCCTTAACAGGTCAATTAGGTACTTAAAATATAGTTGACCAAAGTGAGTAAAATAAAACCATGAACTGAAATTTTCATTTGCCCTTGATATTCTAAACAAACAAACCAGAAAATATTTGCCAAACAAACAACTACCCACATTAGGAAACACAACAATAAACATTTCATAACATCCTTAGACCATAAATATTAGAGGTAGAAGTTTTACATGTAAATCACCTGTTGCTGGGAGAAATATCCATGGCAATGATAACTCTACATTACCAATCAACTCTGTGATCTTCTCCCAGATTTACTGATCAACTCTGTGATCCTTTCCCAAATTTACTAACAAATTGGTACTTAAAATTAGTAAACCAGGCCAGGGATTTAGCTCAGCAGCATAAGCACCTGCCGGGCAAGCACGAGGTCTTGAGTACGATCCTTGGTACGAGGAGGGAAGGGGAGGCATGTGATTTAAAAAAAATAAATAAATTAGTAAATAACAAAAGCCTGGCATGGTGGTGCACACCTGTAATCCCATCTCCCAAGAGGCAGGAGGATCACTGCAAGTTCAAGGCCAGCCTGGGCTACAAAGTGAGTTCAAGGCCAACCTCAACTGCACAGGAGAGGGGAATTAATAAACCATGACTGGACATGGCAGGAAACACCTGAGTTCCCAGCACCCAGGAGGCTTAAGGCAGAATGATATAAAGTTCAAGACCAGCCTGGGGTACATGGGGAGTTCTGGGGCAGCAGGAAATACAAAGCACAGCTCTGCCTCAAAAAAAATAGAAAAAAAATTAGTAAGCCACCACGATCAAGGAAAAGTTGTTCTATTTCTACATGAAGTTGTACTGAAGAAACATTAGTTTTGTAAATAATCATAAACATTTTATACTATGATGATAATCGAGGTCACCCAATTTAAATGATCTCAAAGACACAAGCATATTCTGATAAAGTGTAGTACTCTGTAATTCAAGAAGACCTTTCACAAGTGACATTTCATTTGATCCTCTAAAACTACCAGGGCAGGTTTACTGTTTGTCTCAGTTCTACAGATAATGAAACGAAGTTCAACAGATTACCCAAAGTCACACAACATATAAACTGACAAAGCAAAAACTTCCATCAGATCCTCTACTTCTTAATAAGTGTCTTTTTTAACAATGCCACAGGAAAGGTCTGAAGTTAAAATATATTTACTGTTTCTCTTAGCAATGGGAGGTAGCATATGCCACCACAGCTAGCCTGGCTACTTTTAAATAAAATAGTATGGTTTAATTTTTAAACTGGTTTTCTAGGCTTCCTTCAGTCGATACATTACACAAATACATGTCATAGATCATAAATCTATTTATGTGCATAGTAACCCATTGTAAATTATGTTTTCATTTTAAATTCTGTGTTTATTGGTATTACAAACCTGTAACTCCAGCTACTACAGAAGCTGAAATAGGAGGATCAGCCTGAGCAACTTAGCAAATCACATCTTAAAATAAAAAATAAAAAAGGCTGGGGAAGTAGAGTGATTCCTTAGAATGCCCTGGGTTCAATCCAGAATACCAACACACACACACACACAGAGACAGACAGGCAGGCAGACACACACACACACTTAAATGTGTTCATTAAAAAATCTGTAAATGAATGAGAAGGGGGAAAAGGAACAGGGAAGGAGAGAAGGGTTGAGAAAAAAGAACTGAAAGGAAAAAGGAAACAAGGCTTTTGTAAATAAGGAGAGGAAGAGGCACTGATGGGAAAGGAGAGGAATGGGAGAAAAAAGACATGTACAGGTACAAATTCCCTAAGATGAATGTGATCATTTGTATATCAAAAATGTACCAAACAAATAAAAAATTAATTTTAAAATACATGAAAACTTGTAAATGGGCCCCCAAAAGTACTTTCAGTGCATCTTTTGACAACTGTCAAAAGTCAGTCTTTATCTAAACTCTGTCTAGAATACCTGCCCAGATTAATGCCAGGCACTGGTCACAATGTAACATTATGCACACACAGAAAAGAAATGGGACAGTCCTAACCTAAAGTATTATCTTTAACCTCAAAAACTGAGCTCTGCCATAAGTTAATCAGAAAATGCCTCTAGAAGTGACTGCTAAGGAACCCAATGACTGGTCTACAGTGCCTATAACTGCACTGTCTTAACACATTGTGAGATATGTTTATTGGTAAGATATGTCTTTTAAAATGCAGTTTACTTATCAAATTCATCACATAGAAACAATTCTACTAATGTACAAGGGACACTTTCTTATTTAGGGTCAATTTATTCTTGATGAATGAGAAAACTAAGGGTTTCACCCCTCACACAAATAAGCTCTCTTTTAATTTATGAAGTAGTAATAAATTAAGTTGATCGCATACTATATGGTTTTCAGACTTATTCTGGAAAATGTTTAGCAATATTAAAGTACTATGATGCATTACTGAAATAAACATCTTAATACAAAGGTTGATGAAAACATAGTGAATGTTTAGATTTTTTTTAATTATGACAATAAAAGACACTATGCCACTAATCTTCAAAATACTGCCCCTTACTTTACACACTTATCCTGTCATTCTTGTCAATGTGCCTTTTACTATGTTAATTTAAACATTCGCTGTCCCTTCCATCACCCCTCATACAAATAAGCTCTCAGACACACCTTTAAAGAAACTACAAAATCATTAACTCATTTAATTAACAAAACTCAGGGCATGTAATATACACATAATAACTCTCATCCATTTCCTAATGCCCTCTTTTGTTTTTGCTTTTTGTTTACTGGTTTTGTTTTCTAAGATAGGGTCTCACTATGAAGGCCAGGCCTTGAACTCAGCAATCCTCCTGCCTCTAACACCAAGTGTGGGGATTATAGGAGCGCACCATCACACCCAACGTCCTAGCACCCTCTTGCACTGATATGACTGAACTGGAAAAAACTTCTAGGTGCCACCAGATGTGGTTTGTATCAGAAATGCAACCTTACATAGTACTTAGAAGTTCACAAAGGGTATAACCACACACAGCATGCCCTATTTCATGACAAGGATGCCTTCTGAGAAATATCTAGCAAGACAATTCAGTTACTCAGCAAAAATTAAAGAGCCTCCCCGATTTAATACATAAATAGCAAAGTACAACACAAGTGAGAAAAGACTAAAACTGAGGGCAACAGAGATGAATCAGATGCTGGAGTTACTTGACAAGGATTTTAAAATAGCCATGGTAAAAATGTTTCAGCAATCAATTCGTCTGAAACAAGTGAAAAAAAAAATGGAAAATTTCAGCATAGAAATGCAAAAGGAAATTGCAGAACTAAAGAAACACAGGAACAAATTTTAAAAGCTGCTGGGTAGGCTCAATACAAACACAAAAAGATAACTGGGAAGAGTCACTGAACCTGAAAACAGAAAGGTAGAATTTACCTAAACAGAAAGCAAATAAATGGGAGTAAGGGAGAACCAGTCTTAAGGGAACCAATGACAAAGGTTCAAATCCATGTCATCAAAGTCCCAGAAAGAATGTGGAACTGAAGAAATAATGGCCAAAGACTTTTCAAATTTGGCAAATACCTTGCAGTTCTAAAAGACTGAACAAATGCTGAAGAAAACCCTAAATAAACTACATTGAGGACTGAGGGTATAACTCAGAGGTAGAGGACTTGTCTAGTATACACTAATGCATTTGGTTTGATCCTAGCACAAAAAAAAAAAAACCCACAATGACACATCATAATAAAATGTTAAAAACCTAAAAGAAAAACCTTGCAAGTAGCCAGAAAAAAATGACACAGTAAGCATAAGATTTCTCATCCACAAAAGTCAAAAATAAAAGTGGCACAGTATTTTTTAAACCTGAGGGGGAAAAAAAATTACCAAGCAAGAATTCTATACCCAGTGAAACTATACTTCACAGGTAATAGAGAAATTTGTCTATGGCCATACCACCCTGAATGCACCCGATCTTGTCTGATCTCAGAAGCTAAGCAGGGTTGGGCCTGGTTAGTACTTACTTGGATGGGAGATAATAGAGAAATTTAAAATATTCTCAAAAGATGAAAACTAAACAAGAAAGGAAAGGATCTGAAAAACAAAACAAAAAATCTGGGGTTTAAGAATGGAGGCAAAACAACAGGAAGAACAGAAATATAATGTGGTGGATTGATAACTGGTAGTCAACTTGTATCACCCAGCTGAACTGAATCAGAGTGGTACTGAGTGTGGATGGCCCACCTGAGGATTGCTGCCAACAACATAAAAAGGAGAACTGGAGAGGAAGAAGTGGTGGTGTTGGTTTTCATGCTGCCATTGGTTCTCCTGGAGGAGGTTGTCAAGCTTCTTTCCTGATACAAACTTGGCTGTTCTCATTGTTGGAGGACCACTGGGACTTCTTGTCGCTGAGAATGGCTGTGGTCCACTTTGGGCGAGCTCTGGTCCTTACTTTGAGCATCACTTGCTGGCTTTGAAGGTGAAGATTGTGTGCTGTTCAATCTCCTGGAGAGGCTCACTCGCAGGCTTCCTGATGTGAACTCAGTTGTTATCAATGTCAGAGGAGCTAGGGACCTCACTGTTGATGAGAATGGCTGTGGTACTTTTCGGGGGAGCTCTGCTCCTCATTTGAGTATCGCTTCCTGGCTCCAGTGCAGAATCCTCAGCCTACTGACACAAACCCTTCAGCCCACTGGCAGAGATTTTCTAGCTTCCACCACTGACCTTTGGGCCTTCCCAGCGCACATCTATGAAACAGATTTGCATGAGACACTGTCATGGGCTCTAGGTCTTCAGCTGGACTCATGCAGGACTCTGCTGTGGGACTCAGGACCCCAGATGGATTGCCTGGTATCTTTACTGTGTAGGCAGATTTTCTGCACTTTCTGTGTCTGACTCTTTGGGTGACAATTATAAAATAATTCTATAAATTGTGTCCTGTATTAAATTGTTTACCATGCAAATCTCAACTACAAACATATAGGTACACACATGAGACTACCTTTTTCTTGATTAGTTTTACAGATCATATTTGATGACTAGAAGAAAATTATAACACAACCCGATACTTTAAAAACAACTATATTTAAAACTGGAGAAGATAACAGATTAAAAACAGAAGTGAAGTTTTTACACTTCAGTTGAAGTGATAAAATGTTAATATAAATAGACTGTTGTAAATCACTAGGAACAACAGCTAGAAATATTATACCCAGAGATAAACTAAAAAACATTACAAATTAATCAAGATGGGATCATAGGAAATGTTCAAGTAACCCACAGAAGGGCAGGAATTTCAAACAGGAACAAAAAACCAGGAAAGATAAGCAAGAAACAAATGGTACACTTTTAAATGTTAACATATAAACAATATCCTAAATGAAAATTGTCTAAATAAAGCAATCATAGCAGAGACTGAAACAGTTTTTTAAATGACCCAATTATATGTTGCTTACAAGAAATTCAAATTCAGCAAATAAACTGAGTGGTACAGATACAATTTTTTTTAAAAGCAGAGTGGCTACATTAGCAAGATAATCAACCTTGCATATGTATGACACTATTCAACAACAGCAGAACATAAAGGGACATTTTGTCTACTAACCACATGATGAGACTCAAAAAACTGTTAAAAGTTGAAACGATAGGCTGTACTCTGACAGCAATCCATCAAGTAGGAATAAGTAATACAAACATAAAGAAAATCCCCAAACAGAAATAAAACACACTTCTAACTGGTCTATGGGCCAAAGATGATGCAAAGAAAAATTTTAAATATATAAATAATAGTAAAAATAAAAACATGACATCAAAATATGGGGTCAAGGTTTGGGGTTATAGCTCAGCAGCACAACACCTACCTGCCTGGCAAGTATGAGGTCTTGAGTTTCATTCCCAGTACCAAAAAAAAAAAAAAGACTCAAAATATGGGGTTAGGTACTATAACAGTCAGGAGGAAATTAATAACACTAAATGCTTAGTTAAAAATGAAAAAAGATCTCATACAAACATAATTATTTACCACAAGAAACTAAAAAAAGGCAAAATGAATCCAAAGTAAATGGATGGAAATAACAACAAATCAATGAAATGGAAGATAAGAAAATAGATTTTTAAAGAAATCAATGAAACAAAAATTCATAAGCCTTACAACAACAGTAACAAAACAAAAAGGAGACAATGTCAAGAATGAAATACAAGACTGAGTCAGCATTAAGAAGAGACTACTACAAACAACTTTACTCTTAAAATTGACATTAACATCTCAAAAAACACTACAAAATTCAATCAAGATAAAAAACCCAATGTAAATAGCTGCACCAATCATTACAGAAGACTGGTTCTTAATTTAAAAGTCCCCAAAAGAATCCAGCAGAATAAGACAGTTTCAATGCTGAACTTTAAACAAATATTTAATGAACACAAAATTTTCAAAAAATCTTCCCCAACATATAGAGCATTTCCTAACTCATTGATAGTATTACTGATGCTGAAATAAGACAAAAACAACATAAGAAAATGAAAAGCCAAAGTCACCAGTGACCTATCGATAGTTACCCATTCTCTGAATGCAGTATAGACACTAAAGTCCTCAAGGAAATATTAATAAACCAAATCCACCAAAACATGAAAAGGATTATACACCAAGACAAGTAGGATTTATTGCAGGAATACCAGGTTGGTTTTAACATCTGAAAATCATGTAGTGTAATACACCATATCAATACCACAAAGAACAAAAACCTTTATTTTTGACAGCTCAACCTCAGTAGATGGAGGAAAACATAAAACCCAACACCCTTATACAATAAAAGAAAAAAATTCTGAACAAACTAGGAAGAAAAGGGACTTTCCTCAACCCGACAAAGACCCTCTATGAAAAGTCCAGAGTTAAGAGCACACTTAATGCTGAGATAATGGATTATCCTAAAATCAGAAACAAGATAAGGATGCCTGCTCCTGCTATATCTAATCAACATTATAATAAACAAATTAGGCAAGAAAATGGAATAAAAGGCAATAACACTGGAAAGGAAGTGAAATTATCTGCTGCTAGTTACAGAAGACCCTTAAAAAATCCACTGATGGAGAGGAAATGAAGAAAATAACTAATATGTGTGTTATGTGCAAGTACCAACTTCCCATGAGGACATTATGCAGTGTAAATGTGTACAAGTAAAAATTTTAAAACAAAAATCCAGTAAAAACCTGTAAGTAATAAATTCAACAAGGTAACACAGTATAAAAGTATATAAAAATCAACTTTATTTCTATACATTAGCAAAAAAAGTAAGAAAATGCCCCCTCGTAATACCACAAAAAAATATTTAGCAATAAAAATGAAACAGGACCCAAACAACACAGGAACACTACAAAACATCTCTGAAAGCAATTAACAAAGACCAAAACAAAGAGACATAAGGTATTCACATATCAGAAAACTTAATAATGTTAAAATAAAAATACTTTGCTAAAAACTTATCTACAAAGTCAATGTAACTCATACCAAAATCCCAGCAGTTATTGGGCATGGTGGCACACACCTGAAATTCCAGCACTTGAGAAGCTAAGATAGGAGGATGGCCAGGAGTTTATCAAGCCAGCCTGGGCTAACCAATAGCGAGACCCTGTCTGAAACCCACCCCACTCCGGGCCCCAAGAAAGGAAAGGAAAGGAGAGGAGAGGAGAGGAGAGGAGAGGAGAGGAGAGGGGA
>PVLA01015549.1:0-24738 GCA_004027455.1 Hydrochoerus hydrochaeris
AAGGCCTGGTTGGATTCATATGAAGAGTCCTTGACCCAAGACAGGCGCTATCCTCACAGGGCCTGCCATACTCCCATAAGTGATAAGGGAAAAAATGTAGGGAGTGGCATGATAGCTTCACAGCTGCCGCTCCATCTCTCCCTCCTGTGGGCATCCAGGTGCGTCGGCTTACATTTTCCAAGCTAATTAAGTAACAAGATTAAAGTGTTACAAAGGTGAAAAAAGTTAGCAAATATATACTCTAGCTTCTAAAAATAAAATAGATTCAGATTCACTCACAGATGGGTGTGCAGTGTCTTCTGTCTCTCACTTGCCGACTCCCTGACCACCTTTGGGACCCCTGAGCCCTGCCGCAGCTGGACTCCAGCACTATGGTATTTCTTTGCCATATTCTTTGGTATAAAAAACCATGTTATCAAATATCTGAGTAAAAAAAAACTTAAGCATCCCTAGTATCTTTGAAATAGGATCTTCTAATTACTTTAGCTTAAGCAGTGCTGGATTTTTAATCTAAACAACAGATGTGGTAATTCATCAGTTCTAAATGCAGGAACAGGATTTTAAAATGGTACTGGATAGTCTTTTTTCCTTTGGACCAAGAAAGTAGCAATTAATAAGAAAAAAGACCTGGACTGCAGAGAAATTAATGCTGTATTGTATTTCTTTCCTCTCTCGGAAACATAGGAGTAAGAAAATCTGTCACAATAAGTGACGCCGATAGCCGGCATGAGGGGGGAAGAGTTGGGACAGTGGGGAAATCAAGGCCATCAAAGCAATAGTACGAATCTGTATTGATCCCAATTGAAATATTCTGATATAAGTTCATAAGTCTGATCATTTCCTGACACACTCCTGGTCCTTCCTTCTCACACTGCTAACATGTGGAATGTATTGCAAAATAGTGACTGAGCAGCAGAGAAGAATTTCAGAAAGAATGCAAGCAGCAGCTTTAGCATAAGTATGCTTCATCACCCAAAATATTTCTTTATTTGAAATTTTGTTTTATTTTTTCTCTTTGAAAGAAAATCGATTTGAAAATTTATTTCTCTTATTTAGGCTTACAGTATAGCAACAGGGCAGTCCACAAGGCTGTCTGAGGGTTGGAGAGCCAGAGTGTTCAGGACCTGATCACGAAAACAAGATATAAGGGGCAGGACACAAGGGGGTAAGAAAACAAATGTAGGACCCGTATCAAAACCCTGAATCTTACAGCAGAGCCATTGCGATGAGGCTGAGATGGGGACTGAGGAAGACAAGCTCTTGTCCAGTGCAGGAGACCAGCTCTTTCTACCCCTTTTATTCTATACAGACTGCAAGCCCATTGGACGCTGCCACCCCCGATCTGGGTGGTCTTACCTGCCCAGTGGGGTGGAGAACATTCCAATCATATCCGGAAATACCTTGTAAGCATATGCAGAGATGGGCTTTACTAATCTGCCTACCACAATTAATGGTCACTGTTCATCTCTATCAATTTCATGACAAGATACATCTACTTAAACCATACTAAACTTCCAAATAAAGGCAGTAGAAAGTTCATAATTGCACCTAACATAATACAACTAACCTGTATAAAAGTGTGAAACATGGGGTGTTTTTTTAGAATAGGAGTCAAAGTTACTTTGGGTGATGTTTGAGTCCTCATGACATTTCTAATAATGTAGATTTAATATTAAACTGGTGACAATGGTTCAAAAAATGTTATTTTGCAGACAGTAATATATATATATATATATATATATATATATATATATATATATATATATATATAATGTATAGCCAGTTTCCTAGCTGGTGTCTTGCAGCTTCAACTAGAGGGATAATCCATCCATTGATTCCTGGGTGTTCTGGGCAGACTCTCATTCTGTCTGGGAGGAGTTGCTGTAGTTTTCTGTTGGCCTTACAAACAAAGATTGCCAATATGAGGAGATACCTAAAAAAACTGCACAGCCCCAAGCCTACTCTGTGTTATCCTGCTGGTGAAGTGTTAGTCTCATATCTCCTTGCTAGACTGAATCAATTTCTCGTGAGCACCACAATTCTCCTTGTATCCTCAGAAGCAAGGTGAATTCAAACGGACTGGAAAGATATCTCAGATTCCAACTGAGCACAATCAGTGTTTTTCTCTCAGTAGAATGGTTTGCCATTTTAGCACTGTACAGCTGTTAGTAGAGCAAATAGTAATGGCACTAGTAGCAAACATTTTCCCAAGGGATACCCAGGGGAAAAGCTAGTGCTATCCTTCAAATTGCCCACTTCGGTTTTTGTACCATCTGTCAAGGCATAGAAATAACAGCACCATATATTGGATATTGACTAAGAGCATAGTAAATAATTATAATATGATACAATTCTCAATAATTTTATTGCCCCATAGTCCAATGTAATTGTAATTGCATCTTGAAAGACACTCTCATATTTCCATCTGTTGGAAGGAAGCATGTTAGGACCTGGGAATTCCATGAGCCAATGGCATCAGCCAATCTCTTGGCCGTGAAGTGCATCCATCAGTCAGAAATAATGAGTGGAATACTTGATGGTGGGGGAAGCCATCTCTAGGTCTGTTGGTGTGCATCTTGGAAGAGGCATTACAGGGAGGGAAGGTAAATTCATACCAGGAATGCGTGTCTATTCCAGTGAGGAACAGTGCTACTTATTCCATGGTGAAAGCTGACAAATACCATCAACCGGCCATTAGGGCATAGGCTCATCACCATAGAGAATGCCACCATAGAAGGCTCCAGCTGATGGCCTTTCCTGATGGCTGTTTGAGCTCATACTGTGTCAGTCTTGATGCCTGAAAGTAATTTGACTGAGTCCGTTCCTGGCCTCTACCTCTGCCTTTGGATCCCTTTGCCCACATGACCACTGGGCAGTGATAGGAGTGGCTGAGCAAACAGCCTCATGCTATTCTCAGCATGGGTCTTGCTGTGAACCTGGTTTCTGAAGTCTTCTTCTTCTGAGGTGGTGGAATCCTGAGTGTTTATGTAGCACCCGATTATCTTAACATCATCACTAAAAGGGAACACTCAAGCCACATATTTCTTCCATAATAGTTTGTCACCAATTTCAGGACATGTTCCATCCAAAACCCTGATGTTCTTTCCAGCCCATTGGCTCTGGTTCATGAAATGTTCTATCTCATCTTTTCACTTTCGAGCAAAATATATGACCAGCTTCACTGCACAGCATTCTGCTTCCTGTGTAGCTGCCCATCACCATCACCCTTCAGTGACATCTTGGAAAAGGGCTGTAGTACAACAGCTGCCCACAGGCATGTAGTTTGCTTACACTGCAGAGTAAACCTGAAGGCTTGGTCCTCATGTTCATGCTTGGTGTCAACAAATAATTCTGTGAACATCATGAGCCATTAGTTGCTTGTTGAGGGACAGAAAATTGTTCCACAGAAGTAAGAACCATGACACATCATCTGTACCTTGTTTGTGCTTTAGGAACATTTTCAAATCTGATCCTCTATGTACTTTAACTAATGTTTAAGCAACCTTTTTGTATTGCAAGTTCAGTTAGATAACATCAGCTCGTGACAGGCATCACACATTGCCTGAGAACTTGCTGTCTCATGACCAAGTGCTCACTTTAAACTGAGGTCCAGCAGCTACCCATATATTGTAGAGAATATGTGTATTCCATAGGGAGTTTACAGGGTCAGAGGCAGCAGAAGAGGAGCCAGAGAAAAGCAGCTTAAGGAAGCAGCACCAGTCCAAAGCTGTGGACATTAAGCTCCATAGAGAATCACTGATCTGACTCTGCCTTGGAAGCCTAAAGAAACTGGACTGCAATGTCCACTGGTGACACCTGTAGCCACAGAAACCCCCTTCAAGCAGAGCAAAGCTTCAAAAACGCAGTCCAGCCTTCTCCTTTTTTCCTCTTACTGCATCCATACTACAGACCTGTTGCCTGAAGCCACCCAACATCAGAGGGGTCTTTCAGTCTTCAGTGCTCTGTCCTTCATGGATGACCTCTCTATAAACACATTGCAAACATACTCAAAAGAGTGCTTCACTACTCCATGTGTCTTGCATAATCTAGTCACGATTAAGTCATAATAACCATTAGAAAAATCAATCATATCATTTTAATGTGTAAATATAAATCAGAAACACTGATACTTGGTATTGTATGTAATAAAATATGAAAATCTAATAAGAAAACTATAACTGATTCAGTTTATTTAATAGTAGACATGTTCCAGAATAAATTTATTTTCCTGAGTGAAAAAAACAAAGAAACAGTGATATATTGTGTCATTCATTTCCATGACATACTGAAAGAGGAAAAACTATACAGTAAAGAACACCTCAATGATTGGAAAAAGTTGAAAGAACAAGAAGGGGCTGAGTGCCAGGAAGCTGCAAGTGGGAATATTTTCTGTGAAGAAAGTTTTCTAAATGGTGCAGGAGAAGGACACAGCATTTATTGGGAAACTGGAAATTTCAGTTTCATAATAAAGAGATATCAGAAGATGCCACAGTCAGGAACATTCAGTAAAATATCTGACCTACAGAATTCAGAATATGTACAGCCTCAGAAACCATAAGCATCTCCAAAATCGTTAAACAAGAACAAAAGATAGTAAGAGGACATAGTGTTGAAATTCAGTACAGTTTCCTAGATCCAATCTTGGAGAAAAAAAAAACAGAATACTCAAAAAAGGTGGACAAATTGAAACATTCCCTGTAGTGGACTGAAGGGTAACATATTACTGTTTGTTTTTTAACCAAGGTGAAGTTACCATGGCTACGTAAAATGATAATGTTATAGAACAGTAAAATACAATTACTTTCCACAGTTTGTAAATTATGTTAAAAGTGATTCAAAAGATAAAAGCAATTAAGAGCAAAAGCACATTTACGTTATTTTCATAAAACAAATACAGAAGTTGCCTGCCAGCAGAAAATTCAAAAGATAGACTTGAATTGTGTTTTTGATGCTGCAAAAGAAATGACAGTAGATAACAAATACCAATGATAGATTGAAGTGAATGTTAACTATACAGTTAACAATAAAAAAATTGATTATGTTAAAAAAAAGTCAAGCACAATTACATGCCTATTTGAAGCCACATGCATAATAATAAAGATGAGATTTCTTTCCTTTATCATCTTAATTTATGGTTGACATTTTTACAACAAAAGAGAAATAAACAAGAGATACTAAGGTAGCCATTGTTGATTTTCTATTGTCTTGTTTTGAAACCCATGTTACATTCATTGATTTTTTTGATTGATTTTATTATACCTGATGGTATGAGCCACTATTTTTAATTTAACATGAGGCATTAAGGTAGTCTTTGTTGATTTCTTACTGTCTTGCTTTGAAGCCCTGTATCATGTTCAGTGTTTTGTATTGATTAGCTCTATTCTGTTAAATTTTGTTTCATATTCTTTTTTTAAAAAAATAGGTAAACAATTGAACATCATAGCAAATTTATTTAATATAATTTTTTATGACAATGGTAAAATTCAAAATATACTCAGAGAAACAAACAATAATTTGTATTTTTCTGCCAAGGCATAAGGAAGAATGGACAGAGCTGTATGCACATCATTAGGCAAAAGTAACCTTACTTTAAGGGAATAAAAGTTTGAAGAACTTAGCCATGTCTTCTCTTTCACATATTTCATTTTCATTCTCCTTCCCCATCTGCATTTCCTCTTCCAAATCCTCCTCTTTCTCCTTCTCAAAAACTTGTTTCCCTTTCACCTCTTCTCTTTTTATTTCTACTTTTACTCCTCTTCATTTTCTACTTGTACCTCCACTTCCTTCTCTCCCCCATCCTTCCTTTTTTCTCTCTCTTATATTTAATGCCAGTAATGAGGATCAAAGCCATGTCCTTCTCAGTTAGCTGCGTCCCAATCCCTCATGTCAAAAAACTCTCTTTTTGACTTGAACTGTTTCAGCTGGTGTCACACTTGTAAACCACATGTGTCCATCTCACAGAGCACTGACATTACAAGTAAACATTACCACACTCCGTTCCAATCTGCCTTGCTGGCTTGTGCCATGGTGATGTGCACCATTTCTGTTGTGTGTGTGGAGGGCATTCCTGGAAGTGAGGCTCTCATGCCCTGGTTTAACTGTAAAATAATCTTCAATGGCTTACTATCTGCAGCAGAGATGAGAGAGATGTTTGAAGAAAGTTCATCATTTACTGAATTTGCTCAAGCACTAAAGTGGCATATCTTCTGGCATCATGTCCTACCCACCATCCATTGAAAACACTGTTCCTGAGAGGATGGTTAGAAGACGATTTTCTCTTCTTGGAAACTGTTAGCAATGTCAAAAGGCATTTTTCCTTACCATAACTGAAATGAGAGGTCCCAATGTATCTACTGGTTACAACCAAGATTAGCTGCTGAACAAACCTATAACACACACTGTAGCTCACAAAGCATAGCAGTGTGCCTTTCAAATAGCAGAGCTGCTGCTGCTGCTGCTGCTGAGAAATGTGGTCTACAATGAAACACCTAATAAAAGTTGAAGTATAGAAAACACACTAAGCAAATCATTCAAAACGAACCTAAAATTTGCCATTTAGGCAGGATTAATAACATACACTACTTTTAAAAGTGTACATAATCAACCATGGAGATTAAGCTGCCAATAATAATAGTAGAATACAAAGCACAAAGTATAGTTGAATATTCCATGGAAAACTGACTAAAACACAAAAGCAGGGAAAATACAAATATTTATATTTCAAGCATCTATGAAACATTCATGATAAATGACACTATATTTTACAGTAGTGAAATTTTAAAGTTTTCTAAAAAAATAGTACTCATGGAACAAGAAAACATATCTCAGTGTATTTTATTTTGTATCATTTTCTCTCAGTGGCCACTGGTGACTGCTTTATACTGAATACCCTGAATTCCCCATGCACTCGTCATTGGATTTTTTGGCATAATCCGCTGCTGTGCACATTGTCTAACCTACTCAAGATCATAACTGGACCTGTCAGGCCTGTGAATACCATCCAGAGCCTCTCTGTCTCTCCTCCTCTTCTGTTCTCAGATGCCAGCAGAATGCAAGACACTTCACACTACCTTTTCCAGTAAGACAGTGCTGAATTATTAGTGGAAATCATGATCCATTTTTTTGAGTACCTCTGCTGTTTCCTGTGTTTAGCAAACCTGTGCTCTTAGGATTCTTTGTTTCCTTTCCTTTTATCTTCATCTTTTCACTCTCACAAAACAGATATGTAGCAATCATTATGCCTCCATGAGATTCCCTTTCTCTCTCATCGTAGGTTATCTGGACCTGGATTTTCCTGATTGCTTCATTTCTGTTTTCCTGCACAAACCCAATTTGATTGCAATGTGTTGATTCACCAAAAACATTTAATCATCCTGATTGACCTTTTCAGTTGACTTCTACCTAACGGAGGTGGCAAGTCAGGAAATGCAATATTTTATAGACAAGGAAAATGAAATTAATAAATTCAATCATATGAGGAACAGGGACTGGATCCCTGGCACCTCTCCCTGTAATTCCTGTTTTGCCTTTTTTCCATTCCTGTGTGCCTTTTGGACAAGGAGGTGAGTCTGAGTGAGCAGATAAATAAGTTGTATTTAAGACGGGATGGGAACAGCTTATCACTTCATCAAAGAAATGTGAAAATAATTGTTTTACCTGCATAATAGATAGAAATGGAATGTTTTCCACCATCTGTGACTTAGAAGAAAACATGAACCATTTTCTTGTCTACCTCTACTTGCTCTTGTGAAGGAGAAACTCACTGCGATTGTAAATTATTTTATGAAAACACTATATTTACTAGACTCTTTCTTAATTATGTAAGTAAAATTGAGAAATTATTACTTTTTTACACCTTCAAATTGATCCTCTTTGTCAGCCTTTTTGGCTGCTACAAATATATTTGTTAGCATGAAACTTACAAGTGTCCTAAAAATGTGCATTTAACTTTTACTTTTCCATGTCATCAGCAAAATTCAAGTTTAGAATTAATATTTTTCTTCTATAATAAATTAAAACAATCTCATAGTCAATTGGAATATTAACAGTATTACATTGTTATCATCAGGGACTGCAAGGAAAAGGATTACTTACAAGTGACATAATTTATAGTATTATCTGTAATTGTTACCCAAGGGATCCAATACAATGAAAGGACAGGACATTGTCCATAACTACTCTACTGTTTTATCGCTGTAGCTTTCTAACTTGAAGTCTGTGATTGTAATGTCATCTGCTTTTCTTTTGTTGCCTGTGATAGTTTTTGACTACTCTGGATTTGTTCTGATTCCATATAAAGTTTAGGATTATTTTCTGTAGCTTCCTTAGAAACATTGTTATTTTGAATGGGAGTACATTAAATCTGTGTATCAGTTGTTGAAATTTAGACATTTTTATTATTTTGATCCTACCTAAAAAGGAACATGGGGAATCTTTCTATTTATTGGTGTGTTTCATAATTAGCTTTTACAGTCTGATGTAATTTTTCATATAGAAAACTTTCACTTCCTTAGCTAGTTTAATATTTAAGCATTTTTATGTTATGAACTGTATAGTTGTATTGATTTCTTTTGCAATGGTTTTATCAATACTATATAGGCTGGTACCGATTTTATGCATTAACTTTTGTATCCTAGCTAATTGGAATTCTATAGAGCTCAACTATTTGTATGTAAAATTCTTTTTTTATGTTTGGTAAGTTGTTTGCCTTTACTTCCATGAACAGATTTTTTTATGGCATATTCATTCTTTCTGGCTTTCTCATTGACTATGATTACATTTACATTGTCTTTTGCATCATCTGGTAGCTATTTGGAGGACTTTTTTCATGACCACTTGCTATTTTAAAGATACATTACTTTCATGGGGGCTCTCCTGTCTTCTCAAAATGATATGTCCTGGGTTTCTGTTTCAATGTGTTACATGGATGTCATTTCTTTCTATGATGGGTATACATTGTTTCTATCATTTTTCTAAACTCTTCTGTTTTTATAATGGTGTCTCCTCTAGATTCACTGAGCAAGTCCTTTTTATTCAGAATTTCTTTATTTACCTGTAAGACTACTTTCTTTATACATTCATTTATTTGGCTTTCTAATGTATTATTTTAACTTTTCTATCATCTCAAAAAATCTGGTGGTTGAGTTCCAATTTGCTTTATCATATTGTCCCTTGTCTCTTTAATAAACCATGCTGGAAAGACTGACTTTCTACATGCTGGAATCTTAAACTAGACTCATGTCTGTCAATATGCACCAAACTATAATCAAAATGGGTCAAATATATACATATTAAAACAGAAACACTATCTTCTGGAAGAGATATATAGAACTCTTGAAGAAATAGGTGTAGGCAGACTTCATGAACAAAACCCCATTGCATGGGAAATACTAGGAAGAATCATCTTATTTAAAAAAATACTTCTGCAAAACCAAGGAAATCATCAACAAAGTAAAAAGACCTTCCATAGGATAGGAAAAAAGCTGATGCCAGCTATTCTTCAAATAAAGAACTAATATTTAGAACATATATAAAAATTGAAAAAAATCAGTCTTATCAAATTTAAAGACCCAATCCAAAAATGGGCATCTGAGAGAAATAAATGCTCTCAGATGAAAAGTACAAGTGGCAAATAAAGGTATGAAAAAATGTTCAACACCCTTGTACATTCAAGAGATGAAAATTTAACAACACAGAATCCATCTCACTCAGAAAGAATGATTCTTACCAACAAATCAATCAATATTCTCTTGTTGTTAAGAAAACCAAGATTCTCTTGTTCCTATCACCCAACATTAAAGTAAAAACAGTTTATTTGGCTCACAGTTTATGGAGACTTTGTTTGTAATCAAATGGCTGCAAGGCAAGATCACATACGGTTGTGTAACAGTTAGTAATGGCACAGAAACACACCAAAAGCAACAAAAAGAGTAAAAAAGGAGAAGGAGGAAACAAGTGCCTTTCTGCCCCTTTATCTCATCCATACTGTGGAGATTAAGGAGGTACCAACCCAGTAATCACTTACTTGTAATCCCACCACCCTTAATCTTGGTATTGAACTATGAATATATATCACAAATTGAATTCAGATATCTCCAAAAATTCCCATAAGAAAGTGCAAATGGCTTTGTTTGGGGGAACATTTAGGCAGAAACCATAACAATAGCTAAGTGGATGTATTTGAGACCATACTCTGAAGTGAAATATGCAAGACACACATGTATCACATTGTCTCTCTGGTTTGGGAAATTGAAACTGTAAATGTAAACAAAACCTATGATAGATCTGTGGAATAGGAACAAGTTTTTCAAAAGGAAATGAGAAGTAGAGAGCATGTGTGAGGGAAGAATGAGTACAGAAAAAATGAGAAAAGAAGGGTAACAAATCGAAATTTTGTACATAAAGAGTGAAGGGTCAAAGGAGGGGATGGGAATAAAAAAAGAGGAATCAAGATATATCATGGATAGGTACAACTCACCTATGATAAAAGAGATCATTATGTGTATCCACATTGTACCAATAAATTAACTTTAGAAATAAAAATAAAATTAAAATACATGCACCAAAAATGTTTGTATACAGCTACACAGTTTTATTTGTTTATTAATTATAGGAGTCCCTTATGGTTTTTCTGGGTCTTGTAATAAAGGATTATGTCCTCTGACTATAATTATATTTTGAATTCACTCTTTCCTATATGTATCTCTTTTATTTCTTACCCTTGATTGATTGGTCTGGAGAGTATTTTTTATATGTTGTGCATAGTGTTGATAATGGACATCCTTGTCTTGCTTTTTATTTTAAAAGGAAAGGTTTCAGCTTTGCTATGTTTAATAAAATGTTGGTAGTAGTTTAATCATAATCAATTTTCATTATGAGATCATCATGTGATTTTTGTCCTTACTTATGTTGTAGCTTGGTATATCTAACACCATCTTGTGTCCTGCATTTTGCTAGTGTCCTGTATTTGACCCAAAAGAGTGAAAAATTACTCACAGTGCAAATCCCATGAGAAAAACAGAATGAACAGCACCTACAAGGGAGAACAATTAAGCTGCTCAAAGAAGAAGAAGGATACAGGTGTCAACCAAAATTAACGTAAGATTCTAGCTAGGTTGTTTGCAACAGGATGTCTTGTTTTGCAGTTTTCTGTTTTAACAGCTTTGTAACTTTTCAGTTCAGTGCCACTTGTTTTAACTCTAAAACAGGGGCCTACAGGTGATGGCTGAGCTCAGCTAATAAAATTCCGAGTTTATCAATTTGGCTGCCTGGATTCCTATACTGCTTAAGCACCCACTTCATTTGGGGACCATCTGGGATGGAGGCCAAGCCTCTCTCTGAAGTGCAGCGTTCCTTAGGGCACTGCCAAGAGACATTGCTCACCCTGGAAGAACCTTGCCATTTCAAAGAGAAACTGAAACAAAGCCCTGCGTGTTAATCCAGGGGGAGCGATCCGGACCCTCACCCGTAAGACTGCGTTAGCTTGTTGGGGTGCCCCTTGGGATCCTTGGGGATGTTGGATGCAGCATAAAATTCTCCAGGACTTGTTCCCAGACCAACATGTCGGCCTGGGATTTGTTGATCACAGGGTCTAATTATTTCCTGATGTCAGTTCTTTGTCTTGTTAATGTTGTTTGTCCCTGGTTTAGTGTCTGTTATTAGTCTGTTATTCATGTGATTGGGTCAGTCTGCTTCTGCTTTTTTGTTGCCCCTGCAATGTGTTCTTAAACATTTTCAGGTATTTCACCTGGGAGCTCTTCCTATGGCAAACCAGTTTACCATGAAACTTCACTCACTTTTGGGGTCTCTAACCTCTCTTTGTGTGAGCAGGCCCACCTCAACTTTCTAGAAAACAACAGTGTCACCACTGCAGGCACATCACACAGCAGGGGTCCCCCAACAAGAGAGGGTTCTTGCCACTACCTGCAGGCCCCGCTGTCTGCCCCTGACTACAGAGACTAGCTCGGTGCCCCTTTCCTCCTCCTCATGTGCTTAGTAATCAGCCCAAGTGCAAGGCCCTAACCATTTTGTGCCAGGTGGCTCCTGGCCCAGCAGCAATCAAGCAATCCATCAAGGCTGGTAGTGGGATGCACTTTGACTCTGAGTCCCTGGTGAGAAACTGAGGCCCACCACAGACACACAGGGTGTCCTCAGGTAAGTGGAGTCCAGTAAGGGCTCCCTGGGGGCCATTCTCCCCCTAAAGCTCTTACACACCCATAGCAGATGCCCTTTTGCTCAGCTTCCACCCTGGGACCCTTCCTCTCCCAACTTCCTCTAAGCTCTCACCACAGACACACAGGGTCTTAGCCAGGGCTCCCTGGGGACCATTCTCCTCCTAAAGCTCTACACCCCCATAGTGGATGCCCTTTATCTCAGCTACACCCTGGGACCCTTCCTCTCCTGACTTCCTCCCCATTAAGAGTCCACCAACAGCTTCTCAGGGCTCTCTTCACTTCTGAGCAATGACAATTCTGCAACCTGGGATGAAAACTGGCCCTAGAACCAGATAGCAAGCCAGATGGGACCCAACCTGTTTGGACCTTTTGCTTTCCCTCACTTACCATATTTGAAATCCAAAGTAAGGAGGCTTTGTATGGTATTGCCAGACTCTCCTGAGTGTCTGAAAGGTGACCACTCAGAAGCCAACCAATCTGTCTAAGCTCTCATACAGGTAAGTTATCATCAGGCCCCATCCACATTCTTGGAGTGCCTCCTAGAGGCATATCATATTTATACACCTATTGATCCAGAGGTATCTGAGGACAAATGTGCTGTAATTATAACGTTTGTCTCCCAGTCAGTCCCATGAATTAAAAAAGACTAGAAAGACACACTCAGAGTTAGTGGAGGTAGTCCAAAAGGTCTTCAACAATAAAAATCCATGGGACATCTGAAAAATACCTTCCCCAAAGTCTAAGTGCCAAGTTAGAAAATTTCTAGGGGCTTTGGGCTACTGCTGGTTGTGGATACTGGGTTTTGCCACCATAGCTCAATCATTCTAAGCCTCTACTGAATGGGATTCATCTGGAACTTTAACCTGGACTGAGATACAGGAACAAGCTCTCCCTGAATCTTTCCAATTACTGTAATTGAAAGATATAAGATCACAAAAGGGGTCTTAACCCAGTAGCTAAGACCCTAAAAGAGGCCTGTCACCTATCTCTTTTGGCAATTAGACCCCAAAGCTACAGGGTGTCCAAATTGCTTAGGATAATTGCAGCCACCACAACCAAGGAAGCCTCTAAGTTGACTTTTGGCCAGAGATTCCAAGTAGTGGCCTTACATGCTATGGAGACACTATTGCAGTCACCTCCTGATAGATGGCTTTACAATGCTCACCTTGTCCAGTACCAAGCCCTTCTGCCAGATTCTGACCACATACAGTTCCTGTTTACCTCTGCCCTCAATCCATCAACTCTCCTGCCAGATAATGATCCCCCAATGCTAATATATATGTATGGATATTGTTGATTTGGTCTCAAGCCTGCAAACTGACCTGGTTGATGTCCTGCTTGCCCAACCTAAAACTAACCTTTTCTCAGACAGTAGCAGTTACTTTCACCAAGGTACTCAAGTGGAAGGAGCTTTGGTGACCCTCAAAACTGAGAAAATGTGGGCCCAAGATTTAGGGTTGGGAATTTCAGCTCAGTGTGCAGAACTGATAGCCCTTACTCAAGCCCTAAGATGAGGAAATATATATATATATATATATATATATATATATATATATACACATACATACAGATAGTTGGTATGCTTTTGTTACCATCCATAACCATGGGCACATTTATCAGGAAAGAGAACTATTAACCTCAGCAGGAACAAACATCAAGAATGCCCCCAAGATCTTAGACCTCCTGGATACCATTTGGTTGCTCTGAAAGGTTGTCATTAGGCACTGTTTGGGGCATCAATGAGAAGATACCTCAATAGCTCATGGAAATGCCCTCACTGATAAGACAGCCAAAAGGTGGCACTAAAACCAGTGGGGCCTATAATACTCCTCAAAGCTCTCCCCACAAATGTTATACTCAAACCCTCCTATTCAGATTCAGACCTGAGACCAGTCAAAAGCCTAGAGGCCCAACTTTCTTCAGAAGGCTGGCATACCTTACCTGATGGGCAAATTCTCATCTCAGAGTCATTGGGCTCTCAGCTTGTCCAAGAGACCCATCAGACCACTCACTTAGGGGGAACCAAATTGGCCAAGTTATCTTGCCTGACTAAAGAGGTCAACCAAAAATGCTCACAATGTCTTCAAGTGAGCCCTAAGCATTCCCCCACTGATGTTGAAAAGAGACAATGAGGACTTACCTATGGAGACCACTGGGAAATAGACTATCAAAATGGGCTCAGCAAGGGGGAACACAAATATCACTTAGTTCTTCTAGACACATTCACTGGGTGGACAGAAGGATTTGCCACTAAGACTAAATCAACTCTCAGGGCAGCTAAGTAACTCCTCAATGAGATAGTGCCCCAATTCTGTTTGCCCACCTGCCTGGGGTCCAACAGTGCCCCAGATTTCACAGCTTAGGTCACTCAAAACATAGCTTCAGTTTTAAAAATCAATTGGAAATTACATTGTGCCTACTGGCCTCAAAGTTCAGGTCAAGTAGATTGAATGAACAGAACAATAAAGCAAATTACCTTCAAAATTGGCTCTTGAGACTGGTGAAAACTGGATAAGTCTCCTTCCTTTTGCCCTTATGCATGCATGATGTACTCCATACCTCCAAGGCATTACTCCTTTTGATGCCATGTATGGCCAACCACCCTCTTTAATCCCCATATTCAAAATGATATGTTGGCTGGTGTCACTAACAGGGACACTTGCAACCCAACACTGACAGGCTCTCCACTTCCTGCATTTGACTCATCACTTTTTGCTGGGTCCACTAGATCATTCCTGAAAGACCTGATGACACACTGGCAGCTCAACCTGGTGATCAATTCTACATAAAAAGGATACACCCCATATCCCTAGGCACCCACTCTGAAGGACCCTATACAGTCACTTTGAATACTGCTACACCAATCAAGGTTGACAGAAAGAACCATTGGATTCACTCCTGCTTCAAACCCTCAGGACCAAAGACTCCAGCTTTGGACTATTAAACAATCTTCTGACACTTTAAAAGTCAAGCTCCAAAGACACAGGCCCTAAATTTGTTTATATGTATAAAAACAATCCTCCTTACCTCATAGCTTATAAGTGGGTAAATACTGGGATCAACAACAGAACCCAAATTGTAAACACTCAAACCTTGATTCTGGTTCTTCATGTTGATAGAGATAGAAACCTAAGTCCCTCACTTTGGGAAACATTCAGGGCTCTGGACTTTGCATTAAGTCTGTAAATTTCCCCTTGAAGCATTTCCTATTTCAAAACAGTTGTAATTCAACTGTTTATGCACAAAATGCCTCTTACCCTCAAATCAACATTTGATCTCCCTGCCGGGAACTTGGTTTGCCTGTTCAAATGGCCTCACCCCTTGTGCTCATCCGGCTGTCTTCACTGAACCTAACCCTGTACTCTATATCTTAACTCATATTTTTCCCCAAGTCTACTGGTATTCTGAAAAAAAAAAGATAGGGAACATATGGGGTTACCCAACCTTATGAGAAAAAAAAGCCCCAGTCCTATTTACTGTCCTTTTGGGATTAGGAAATAGCAAGTTTCACAGCACTAGGAAAAACAGACCTCATAATGGGAGATTAAAATTACCAGATACTGAGCAAAGAAATAGAGAGTGATCTGAGTACACTTGAACAAAATGTTCATTGCCTAGAGGAGTCTCTAAACTCCCTGGCTGAGATGGTCCTTTCAGACTACTATGGATTAAAAACTGATGGTCAACTTAATGCCAGCTGTATTAAATCAGCATGGTGTTGAGTATAGATGTTCCACCTGAGCAAAATTGCTAGCATAAACAGAGATGTGGAGAAGGAGAAGCTAGGCATTGTGGATCCTCCTATGTGTTGCTCTTTGAGCCATTGGTTCTCCTGGAGGAGCTCATCATAACTACCTTCCCCAGTGTGAGTTCAACCATTGTTATCTGAGGAGCTTGGGACCTTGTTGGTGAGAGTGGCTGTGATTCACTTAGGGGAAGCACATTGAGCATTGCTTCCTGGCTCTGGAATAGAGGACGTGTGCCTTTTGTTTTTTAATTTAAAGAGAATAAAACAAAAGAGGACAGATATAAGCAGATCAGAACAGAACAATGTAAGCAACACAGCACTGTACAACAATACAATTGGATATTAACAGTAGCTATCATAATGTCTCTTTCTTTGAAATAGTTGAGCTTAGCTTTACACACAATAGTGTCAAACATAACAAAGTAGAATAAAACAACTCAAGAGAATGGGAGTATTGCAAGGCATTCTGAACTAAATAACTGAAGATGAACAATGGCTGCTATATTATCTCATTTTCCATAAAAATTTTGTTTTTACTGTCATACATATTAAAATCCAATAAGACACAGTGTGATAGAACAAATGGTAATAGAAAAACAAGAGCATGGTAGGATTTCAGAGCAAAATGATATTAAATCAACAATGGCTTCCATATTGTCTTGTATTCAAAGTAACTATTCTTATGATCACATATATTAAGATCAAACAAAACAGAATAAAACCATTCCAAACAATGTATGATAACATAAGAAGTCAAAGCAGTATAATGGTGAACCATGATTTCCATAAAATCTTCTGTACTCTTACCATTTCTTACACTAGGGAGACTATATGGTATTTATACATGTGAATTTGATTTATTTCACTTATGAGTATGGATTCAAATTGCATCCATTTATTTATAAATATCTCAATGTGATCATTATTTATAGGTGAGTAGTACTCCATTGTATAAAAGTACCACAACTTTTTTTATCCATTCCTTGGTTGATGGGCACTTAGGTTGTTTCCAAATCTGGCTATTACAAATTGTGCCACTATAAACATGGGTGCACATATATCACTGTGGTAAGATGTTTTCATTTCTTCTGGGAATATGCCTAACAGTGGAATAGCTGGGTCAAATGGGACCTCAAACCCCAGCTTTTTGAGGAATCTCCAGATTGACCTCCAAAGTGGCTGCACCAGTCTACACTCCCACCAACAGTGCAGAAGAGTTCCTTTTTCCCCACAGCCTGTCCAGCATTTGTTGTTGGTAGTTTTGTTGATCCTGGCCATTCTTTCTGGAGTGAGATGGAATCTCAGTGTGGTTATAATTTGCATTTTTCTAATGACTAATGATGATGAACACTTTTTCATGTATTTATTTGCCATTTGTATTTCTTCATCTGAGAATTGTGTGTTCATTTCAGAAGCTCATTTTTGGATTGTGTGTTTGAATTTTGGGGGTCTGATTTTTTAAAAATTCTTTATAGGTTTGAGACAGAGGTCCTTTGTCTGAGGGACAGTTCCCTAAGATTTTTTCCCAGTTTGTAGGTTTTCTTTTCACTCTGCTGGAGATTTCTTTGGACATGCAGAAACTCTTTAATAAGACATGATCCCAGTTATTGATTCTGGGAAGTATTTCCCATGCAGTTTGGTTCTTGTTCATGAAATCTCTACCTACCCCTATGTCTTCAAGATTTTTATCTACTTTGTCTTCCAACAGATTTAGTGTTTCTGTTTTAATATTTAGATCTTTTATCTATTTGGATTGTAGTTTAGTACATATTGATAGGCATGGGATTAATTTTAGTTTTCAGCATATGGATAGCCCATTTTTTCCAGCACCATTTATTAAAGAGACTGTCATTCTTCCAGTGAACATGCTTGGCCCCTTTATCAAAGATAAAGTCATTGAGTGTGTTCATAGTTGTATCTTCTAGTCTATTCCATTGATCTTCAGGTCTGTTTTTATCCCAATAAAATGTTGATTTTATTACAGTAGCTTTGTAGTATAACTTCAAGTCAGGGATTGTGATGCCTCCTGCCTTGGATTTGCTGTTTAGAATTCCCTTTGCTGTTCTAGGTCTCTTCTGGTTCCAGATGAAATTTAGAGGTGATTTCTCTAGATCTATGAGGTATGTTAGTGGTATTTTCATTAGGATTGCATTGAATGTGTATAACAATTCTGGGAGAATGGCCATTTTATAATATTTATTCTTCCTATCCATGAACAAGGGATGTCTTTCCATTTTCTGAGGTCCTTTTTGATTTCTTTTTTCAGGGTTGAATAATTTTCCCTTTTACATTTCTTTTACATCTTTCTTTTTTCAGGGTATTATAATTTTCCCTTTTACAACTCTTTTACATCTTTCATTAGATTAATTCCTAAGTTTAATTTTTTTGGATGCGAGTGTGAAGGGTGTTGCTTCTCTTATTTCTCTCTCAGTGATTTTGTTGTTAGTGTATAAGAATGCTATTGACTTTTGAGTATTGACTTTGTATCCAGCTACATTGCTGAATTTATTTATTATATCTAGGAGGCTTTCAATGGAAGTTTGGGGGTCTTCTATGTAGAGTATCATGTCATCTTCAAATAACGATAATTTAACTTCTTCTTTTCCTATCTTTACTCCTTTTATTTCTCTCTTTCATCTAATTGCTCTGGCTAGTATTTCCAGTACTATTTTAAACAGGAGTGGTGATAAGGGACATCGTTGTCTTGTGCCTGATTTCAGTATAAAGGCTTTCAGTTTTTGGCTATTTAATATGACACTTGCTGTTGGTTTGTTGAGGATGGCCTTTATCATATTGAGGTAAAGACCATCTATTCCAATTCTCTGTAAGGTTCTTATCATGAATGGGTGTTGGATCTTATCAAAAGCTTTTTCTGCATCTATAGAAATGATCATGTGATTCTTGCTTTTGGCTCTATTGATATGGTGCATTTCTTCTGTGTTATTGAACCTATGAGAGTAGAGGTTTTCAAAATAGTTGTTGATGATCTTCTGTATTTCCACAGGGTCCATAGTGATTTCTCCATTTTCATTCTGTATCACATGAATTTGAGTCTTTTCTTTCCTTTTTCAATTAGGTTGGCTAGGGGCTTGTCAATTTTATTTATTCTTTCAAAGAACCAACTCTTTGATTCATTGATTCTTTAAATTGTTTTCTTAGTCACTATTGCCTTAATTTCTGCTCTGATCTTTATAATTTCCTCCCTTCCTTTGGCTTTGGGCTTGGCTTGCTCTTCTTTTTCTAGTTGTTTTTGGTGTAATATCAGGTTGCTTATTTGTGTTCATTCTGTTTTCCTAATGTGGGAACTCAGTGCAATAAATTTTCCTCTGAGGATCGCTTTCATTGCATCCAGCAGGTTCCTATAAGTTGTATTTGTATTTTTGTTTGCTTATAGATATTGTTTAGTTTCTTGTTTAATTTCCTCTGTGACCCACTGGTTTCTCAAGAGTTTATTATTTAATTTCCATGTGTTTGTGGCATTTTTGCAGTTACCTTTATAATTAATTTCCAGTTTCATGACAGTATGATCCGATAACATGCACAGGATAATTTCAATTCTTTTACATTTACTTAAATATATTCTGTGGGTTAGTATATGGTCTATTTTAGAGATTGTCCCATGTACTGCTGAGAATAATGTATATTCTGATGTTGTTGGATGGAACACTCTGTATACATCTATCAAATCCATTTGTTCACAGGTGTGATTCAGTTCTGTTATTTCTTTGCTGATTTTCTGTCTAGTTGATCTATCCCTTTGTGTCAATGGTGTGTTAAGGTCTCCTGTTATAATTGTGTTATTGCCTATTTTGTATTTCATTTCTGTTAATACTTGCTTTGTGTAGTCGGGTGCTCTGGAGTTTGGTGCATATATATTTAAGATTGTTATCTCTCCCTCTTGCAGTTTTCCCCTAACTAGTACATAGTGACCTTCTTTATCTCTTTGGACCATTCTTGGTTTGAAGTTCACATAGTCTGCAAACAGAATAGCTATTCCTGCTTTTTTTTTACTTCCTGTTGCATGGAGTATTGTTTTCCAACCTTTGACTTTCAATCTATGAGTTTCCTTTTGTGTTACATGGGTTTCTTGTAGACAGCATATGGTTGGACGTTGTTTCTTGATCCATTCTGCCAGTCTGTTTCTTTTAATTGGTGAATTGAGGCCATTTACATTAATGGTTATAACTGTCATATGTTGGTTTATTGTTGACATGTTATCTTTCTGATGTTGTAACTTAGCTTTCCATTCTGTTTAATTGTCTGTCTTGCTTAATGGTTTTTTCCTATGTGTAACTAGAATGTCTTTCAGTATTCTTTGTAGGTTTGGTTTGGTGATCATGACACTCTTCAGCTGTTCTCTGTCATGGAAGTATCTTATTTGTCCATCCATTTTGAAGGACAGTTTTGCAGGGTACATCAGTCTTGGTTGGGATTCATTTTCTTTAAGGATCTGAAAAACTTCACTCCATGTTCTTCTTGACTTCATTGTTTGTGTTGAGAAGTCTGCCTTGATTCTGATAGGTTTTCCTTTATAGGTGACCTGTCTTTTCTCTCTAACAGCTTTTAATATTCTGTACTTATGTTGGATTTCTGGGATGGTGATTATTATATGTCTGGGTGTAGTTTTGTTTTGGTTATGGCTATTTGGATTTCTATATGCCTCACTAATCCATATGTCAGTTTCCATACTCATGTTTGGGAAGTTTTCAGCTATTACTTTTGTAAATAGCCCTTCATATCATTTATGTTTTCCCCTACTTTTTCTTTTATCCCTATTAATCTTTTACTGGTTTTTTTTGCATCATCTTGCAGCTGTTGAATTGTTATTTTTCTGATTTCTTGTTATTGTTAGAAGATCTTTCCTGTTCACTAGCTGCAATCTTATCTTTGAGGCATGAGATTCTATCTTTACTTTCATTGAGGCAGTTTTTGCAACTTTCATTAGAGTTTCTGATTTCCTGTATATCTTTTTGAATCTGCTTAGTGCATTCTGTTTGTCCCTTAAACTGTTCATTCAGGGATTCTATCACTTTGCTTTGTTCCTCTAATTTTTTAGCTGTGTCTTTGTTAAATGCATCAGTATTTCTTTCATCATTTCTTTTATCATTTCTTCTTTTACCTGGAAGAATATTTCTGATTTAAGTTCCCTCATAGCTTCCCATACTTGCTTCTTTATTTCAGTTGATATTATTTCATGCATTTCAGGTGTATTGGTACTATTTTCTTCTATGTACATGGCTCCTATGTTTCCTTGGGATGGGCTGGAGGTTTGAGACAGCATTTTGGCCTTTTGTTTTGTCATTTTCCTATATTTCTGTGTCTCCAGCTATTTTCAAAAGCTTTCCCTCATGGTGCAGAGCTGGCTTGGCTCCCCCTCAGTGGGCCTGGCTCCCCTGGTTGAATGAATGTTGCTAAACACAGTATACTCAAGCCCATGTAATCTTTGGGGCCTAGTCCAATGACCTAAGTGGGCTGGGGTGGCACCCAGCTGCCAGGACGGATGGTCCCAAACTTTTCCCAGCCTGCCCTGTTGAGCTGCAACTCACTTCATGGCATGGCACCAGCTTAGCTCCCCCTTTAACGGGCCTGGCTCCCCTGGTTGAATGAAGGTCACTGGGCACAGTCCACTCAAACCCCCGGAACCACTGGTGCCTAATCCAGTGTCCTAAGAGGGCTGGTTGGCACCAAGCCTCCTGGATTGATGGTCCCAAACTTTTCCGGGCCAGCCCTCATGAGCTGCAACTCACCTTGCAGTGCAGCACCGGCTTAGCTCCCCCTTTAGTGGGCCTGGCTCCCCTGGTTGAATGAAGGTCGCTGGGCACAGTTTTCTGTTTTAAAAACTCTGTAACTTTTCAGTTCAGTGCCTCTTTTTTTGACTCTGAAATAGGGGTCTACAGGTGATCACTGAGCTCAGCTAATAAAATTCCAAATTTATCAATTTGGTTTCTTGGATTCCTATACTGTTTACACATTCATTTCACTTCTGTGTATGTGATGAATTATATTTCATGATTTGTGTGTATTGAACTACTTTTGATCTTTTTGGTGATTTGCCATATCTGTTTGCCAAAATCATGATAAAGACTTTTAAGCCTATATTTATTAAGGAAATTCACTTATAGTGAATATGGATATGTTTGTGATTTCACCTTTTTCTTTGTTAATTGCATTAGTTTATGTCTTTTTTTTCTTTTTGGTAAGATTGTCTGTTTCTCTGTTTTATTTGTCCTTTTAAAGAACTAACTCTTCTATTCATCTGTTCTTTGTATGCATGTGTGTTTCAGTCTCCAGTTCTTTAACTTCTGCTCTGATCTATAACTTCCTTGATTTAAGAGCTATAAATTTGGATTATTCTGGTTTTTCTGGAAGCCTGAAATGCATTATAAGGTTATTTATTGGGACTTATTTTGTTTTTCTGATATGGAAATTCACAGCTATAAACTTCCCTTATAGTATTGTTTTCACTATGTATCAGAAGTTCTGCAATGTGACACTGGCATTATCACTTCATACTATGAACTGTCTTATTTTTTACTTAATTTCTTCTGTGGCTCATGATTTGTTTAAGAAAGCATTGTTCAGTTTCAATATGTTTATATAGGTTTTTTTATTATTGAATGATTCCCATTCTATTTATACATTCATGCTTTGTACATCTTACTTTAGCTATTTGTTTGTAAGTCATATATAACTCTGATGATGTGTTTCAAAACAGTCATTATGTGATTTGTTATACTTTATGTACATTTTCCAAGGTAGTGGTGCATCTAATTCCAGCAATCAGGAGGCTGAGGCAAGAAGAGTACTGTGACTTCAAGGCCATCTTGGACTACAAAGTGAGTTCAAGTGTAATTAAACTGCATAGTGATACCTTGTATCAAAATGACACACATAAATAAATAAATTTACCAAACACTTTATAGAACTGCTTTACCACCATTTCTATCCATTCAGACATATGGTTTCCTCCTCCTTATTTTCCCCTGTACTGATATGTGGGGAGTTAAGTGATTTTGGGGGTATTTTATTGTCATACTTTTCTAAGTTTCTTCTTTTTGTTTGTCCATTTTTTGTGCTAATGTCTGCAAATTACTTTTTATTTTGAAGAGAATAAAACCAAATGAAATAAACCAAATAGAGTCAATCAAAACGAAACAATAAACATGGCACATGACATCAAAATGAGATCAAAGGAAATCTATAATGGCTTCAATAATGCCTCTTGTTATCTTCAAAATAACTGCCAGTACCATCAAGCATAATAAAATCAATAAAACAAATAAAAACAAAATAATGGAAGCAATATAGGAATTCAAAACAATAATAAAACATCAGTGGCTACTTTGCCTTTTGTTATCTTCAAAGTAGTTTCCTAAACCATCAGACATAATACAATCAAACAAAGCACAATAGAATAAAATCAATCAAAACAAAGCAATGAAAGAAAAGCAGAGCTCCAAAACAAGATAATAGGGAAATCAATAATGGCTACCATTATATATTTTTTATCTTTGAAATGGCTGTCCATGCCATAAAATATTATAAATTTGGACAAACTAAAACAGAATAAAACCAAACTAAACAGAATGGTGAAAGCAATACAGGATTCAAATCACATAATATATTAACAATGGCCATTGCCTTCCCTTTTTAGACACTTTTTCCCTTTTCACTTTCACAGTAGTATTGTGCATTTTGGATCCCACTAACTCATTCAGCTTTTTACACTAGGGGTAACACAATATTCACTCATGTGACTCTGACCATTTCATCCATGAGCATGGTCACAAGTTGTATCCATTTACCTACAAAAGCATTGAGGTTATCTTTCTTTATAGTTTTTCATTTTAAAAAAATGTCATGTCTTTCTTGTCCACTCTGCAGCTGGTGGGCAAGCTACTCCTAGTTTTTTCTGGTTGGCTATCACATATAGCATTGTTCTCTCTCCTTTGACTTTCAGTCTATGAACTCCCTTTTGAGTTAAATGTGTTTCTTTTATAAAGCATATTGATATATCCTATCTCCTGATCCATTCTGACTGTGTTTCCTTTTATTGATGAATTGAGGTCATCTACATTAATGGTTATGGCCAACATGCACTGCCTCATCTCTGCCATGCTATTTTCCTGCCATTGACTGCCTACTTTTCCCCTCCATTTAATTGTATGCCTAGCTTGGTGATTTCCCTCTGCTGCCATTCCTGGAACCATGGTATTTTTTTTAATCTTTCCATAGAATTCCCTTCAGTGTTTTTGTAGAGTTGGTTTGGTGGTCATGAATTCTTTCAGTTGTTCTTTGTCACGGAAGTATCATTTTTCTCCATTAATTCTGAAAGATAGTTTTACAGGGTACATCTATCTGGGTTGAAAGTTATTTTCTTTTAGGACTTGAAATATTTCATCCCAAGCTCTTTTTGATTTAATGGTTTGTATTGAGACATCTCTCATGATGCTCATGAGTTGTTCTTTATAAGTCATCTATTGCTTTCCTCTAACAGCGTTAATATTACAACCCTGTGCTGAATTTCTGGGATCTTGATTATTATATTTGAGTGAAGATTTATTTTGTTTATGGCTTGCTGCCTCATTTTGCTGAATTTCACTTTCTTCTCTCATACTTGGGAAGTTTCTTGATATTATTTCTGTAAATACATTTTTAATGTCATTTGTGTTGCCTCCTGCTTTTTCACTCACACCTATTATTCTTAAGTTATGTTTCTTTGGGTTGTCTTGAAGCCATTGAATTTTTACTTGCTGGATCCTTATTATTTTTAAGAGATCTTTCCTTTTGCAATCACAAGCTGCAAACCTGTCTTCA
>PVLA01015550.1:0-24727 GCA_004027455.1 Hydrochoerus hydrochaeris
AAAAGGAAGAAAGGAAGGGAGAGCAAGAGAGAGTGAGAAAGAAAGTTCTTGATTGAATTCCATTAAATTTTATTTTACTAAAAAGAGGAATACTGAGCAAAATAACATTCCGAAGAATAAGGAAACCATGTCAGAAAGACACGTAACCAAATTAGATGAAAATATTAATCTAATTATGTTAGTATTAATGAAAAAATAGCTGGTACTCTGGCAGAGAACCATAAATCAGAATGATATCAGCTCAAAAATAAAGTGATTAGAGAAATGGAATATTTAGAAAGAGGGAAGTAATTTTAAACGATTTCACTTTAAAAATTGTTCTGGTTTGTATCTAGATGTACCTCCAAAGGTTCAAGTAGTCATACATGGGGCTTTTCCAGAGGTGGCTGATTCTAGAGTGTGTGACTCAGTCCACTGATTGCTTTGGAATTACCATAATTCCATTGCCTAGAGTATAAAAGGAGCAGAAAAAAGCAAGGTCCATTCCTTGCTTCCTTTTGCTGTATTTTGCTTGCCATGAACTAGTTTTCTTCTGCACTGGAAGAAGCCAATTATGGACTGAAATCTCTACAAACTGTGAGCTAAATAAACCTTTCCCTCTTTAACTTTGTGTGTTGGGTATTTTGTCTCAGCAATGAGAGAAAAGTAACTCAGACAGAATTAGCTATGAGAGAAGTGAGGTCTTTGCTGTGATTGTACCTGACTTCATAGTTCAAGGGCATTTGGAACTGGCTTGTGGAAAAGTATGGAATGTTTCTGAGATACCATATGAAAAAGCAGGATTGGAATGCCTTAAGGCTGTATTTGATGGAAGGTTCTGATCAAAGCTCAGAAGACCAAAAAGCTGACACAAATGATCCCAATAGACCAGGCTCAGAATGTTTCTATTGGGAAGGACTGCATTGCCTGTTGAAGTCTAGAGTATGTGTCTTATAGTTTGGCAAAACATTTGTCTGCATTTTGCTCATATGCAGAAACTGACTGAGACTGAGATTGAAGGTGGCAGACTAGTAAATTTTGCAGAACAAATTTAAAGACAGTTTAATGTTGAGGGGAGGCATGGCCACTGTTGGAGGTTTTTAGCCAAATTTAGGCTGAGAATCAAGAACAAAGAGCCCAGAAAAGTGATTCAAAATGTTGAGTTTGGCCAGAAAGGAAACTTCAGTAAAACTGAACCCTGCAAAGATGAAACAGAGGAGAAATTAGTCATTGAAAAGACTAGCAAGAAAAAGCCAAGTATTTCAGAAGACAGCAGAAAAGATAGTCAGAGAACATCACAAGAAGTAGCAGGACTCCATCCTTCACAGCATCAGAAATAAAAAGGTGAAAAAGAGAGCCCCAGAACACCATGTTCCAGAATGGTGGTGGCCTAGAGAATTTGTTCCTGTGGATTTGGTTCAGAGTACTTAGCAATCCAGGCTCTCAAACCCTACATCCAAAAGAGAAGGTAGCTTAGTTACTGTTCCAGTTGGTAGTACATCCTGGCATCATCCATGTAGTGCTGGTTTTAAGTACATGCAGAATGCAATAGTTGTGGCATCAGGAAAACTTCTACCCAGATTTCAGAAGAAAGCCTGGAGGGGAGGGAGGATGCCCCTGAGATAGCAGTGTGTGAAGCTGTGTCTGTGAAGCCAAAGACACAGTACAGACCCTAGAAACTTAGAAAAGTGAGGAATATGGATTGTCTGAGGAAAACTGCAAGGAGGAAGCACAGCCAGCCAAAGAGAGAAGTCATGGAAGTAACTACCACCAGAAGAATAATACTTACAGAGCCACCCGAGGACTCTGGAGTTCACAACTCACCACAGTTGCTTCAGATGCTACACATGGTACTACAGGATTTAATGTTTGTGCTGGTGGGTTTTGGACTTGCTTTTGTACCATTTCTTTGTATTCCCCTATTTGTACCTTTTGGAGCGATAATGTTTATCTTGAATCAACCTATATTGGAATTTTAGTTTTCTTTGCACTTGTATGGGAGCTTGTAGCTAATGACTTGTCTAAACTCTCAGAGAAGACTTTGGACTTGGACTTTTCAGCCATGCTAAAACTGTTCTGACTTTGGCAACTCTTAGAGATGGACTAAATGCCTTTTGTAGAAAGGAATGCACATGAGTCTTTGGGGCCTGGAACCAGAACATTATAGTTTTTGTTTAGATGTCCCAGAAGAGGTTAATGCAGTCTTAGGTGGGGATTTTCCAGAGGTGGCTGGATCTAGTGTGTGATGCTAGGATTAAGAGTATAAAACTGCTAAATCAGTCCACTGATTGGTTTGGAACAGCCCTAATCCTACTAGTCTAGGCAGAGTATAAAATGGACAGAAAAAAGGCCCCTTCCTTGCTTGTTTTTAATGTCCTCTGGTTGATGTGAACTGGTTCTTGTCTGCATTTTCCTTCTGCAAAGCCATCCTGTCTTGGAACCAGATGATTACAGACTGAAATCTCTCCAAACTATGAACTAAAAAAATCATTCCCCTTTTAACTTACATGTTGATTATTGTGGCTCAGCAAATGCAGTAAAATAACTAACACAATAACCATCTCAAAAATGAAAACTAAACTAGAAACACAGAGCAAAGAAACCCCCCCCCTCCATTAACATGCCAGGTAAAACAATTGATTTTGTAGAAACTTCAATTCACTGTCTCGCTAAATCAAAGAATGAAATGACAGACCAAAGGAGGGAGTTAGGAGTGTTTAATGCAAATAAGAATATAGTTCCTATTTATGTAAAAGGAAATTCTGAAAGTGGAATGGCAGTTGTATTACCTTTGTTTTGATTTTATATAAATAAGTAGTGGCCAGAAACTTACTTTAAACAGGTATCTCTCTAGGTTTTAGAGTTTAAGGAACATTAGTTCTTTAGCTAACCAAGTTTAATTTTAATTTTTTTATTTTAACGAGAATAAAACAAAAGAGGACACATCTAAGCAAATCAGAACAGAACAATGTAAGCAACACAACACTTCACAACAAGACAAATGGATATTAACAGTAGCTATCATAATGTCTCTTTCTTTGAAATAGTTGAGCTTAGCTTTACACACAATAATGCCAAACATAACAAAACAGAATAAAACCACTCAAGAGAATGAAAGTATTACAAGGCATTCTGAACCAAATAACTGAAGATAAACATTGGTTACTATATTGTCTCATTTTCTAAAAAAATTGTTTATACTATCATACATATTAAAATCCAATAAGACATAACATGATAGAACCAATGGTAATAGAAAAAGAAGAGCATGGTAAGACTTCAGAGCAAGAAGATATCAAATCAACAATGGCTGCCATATTTTCTTTCCTTCAAAGTAACTATTGATACCATCACATATATTAAGATCAAACAAAACAAAATAAAACCATTCCAAACAATGAATGAAAACATAAGACTTCAAAGCAATATAGTGGTGAACCATGACTACCATAAAATCTTCTGTACTCTTACCATTTCTTACACTAGGGAGACTATACAGTATTTATACATGTGAGTTTGATTTATTATTTCACTTATGAGTATGGATTCAAGTTGCATCCATTTATCCATAAAAATTTCAATGTGATCATTCTTTATAGCTGAGTAGTACTCCATTGTATAAAAGTACCACAATTTTTTTATCCATTCCTCGGTTGATGGGCACTTAGGCTGTTCCCAAGATCTAGCTATTACAAATTGTGCCACTATAAACATGGGTGCACATATATCACTGTGGTGAGATGTTTTCAGTTCTTCTGGGAATACACCTAAGAGTGGAATAGCTGGTCAAATGGGACCTCCAACCCCAGCTTTTTGAGGACTCTCCAGATTGACTTCCACAGTGGTTGCACCAGTCTACACTCCCACCAACAGTGCAGAAGAGTTCCCTTTTCCACACAGCCTTTCCACCATTTGTTGTTGGTAGTTTTTTTGATCCTGGCCATTCTTTCTGGAGTGAGATGGAATCTCAGTGTGGTTTTAATTTGCATTTCTCTAATGACCAATGATGGTAAACATTTTTTCAGGTATTTATTTGCCATTCATATTTCTTCATCTGAGAACTATGTGTTCATCTCAGATGCCCATTTTTGGATTGGGTCTTTGAATTTTGGGGGTCTGAATTTTTTTTAATTCTTTATAAGTTCTAGACAGAAGGCCTTTGTCTGAGGGACAGTTCACTAAGATTTTTTCCCAGTTTGTGGGTTTTCTTTTCACTCTGCTAGAGATTTCTTTGGACATACAGAAACTCTTTAATAGCTAACAAAGTTTTTTTTGAAAAAACTAACTTTTGTATATTTTTCAGTTTTCCTAGACTAGTCTAGTTTAGACTCAGTATATTTTGTTTATACCTGCACATATGTCTCTGGTCTCATAGAAAAGTACAGTGTGCATAGACAAAGATAATAATCAATCGTAAATGGGTTATTGAAAACATTTTATAGAGGTTAACATTTAAATAACTCGTAAAATTCAGCTACTTAAGTCACAAAAATCTAATAAAAATACAACAAATTATCTTGGCACAATATATAGCCAAGAGAACAAAATTTTGTTCTTTTAAGACACAGTAAACTTTCAGCATCTTAATTATAGGCAATTTGATAATATATCATTATATTTAAAAATTGTTGGTGAAATGTATAATAGTAAGATCTGAACTTATATTTATATAGTACTTTTAGTGAGCTCAAACTTTTGATTGTGATGCATCACAATAAAATGGGTGTAGAATTTTCCACTGATGGTATCATGTTGAAACTCAGTTTAACATTCTGAAGCATTTATGATTTCAAATTTTTGAATTAGAGATACTCCACCTATCTCTATGAATTTCTTCTTCATTTTAACTACATAACATTTGTTAAAGTAAAAACACATCAAATTGAATTTGAAATTTAGTTTCATTAAGCATTTTACAGAAAATCAGCTATAGCACATTTGATTAAGAAAATACTGAAATTATTTCATCCTACACATTAAATGTTGAATAGTGATTACATTGTTTATTAAAATAAAACCATTAAAGGATAAAATGCTAATAAAAATTATAGCTTTACTGCATTAAGAATTTCTTACTATTATAAGAATAAATCATAATCAATATAAAGAATTTATTGATCAGTTTTTGGTGAGTTTGAACCTTAAAATTCATACAAGAAATACTTAAGCAGCATAACAGTTACTTTTCTTTTTCATTTTATCTTTTACATTGTAAAAATGATATAGTACTAAAGAAAATATCTGAAACATCTATAATCTGATCCCTAACAACAAATTTCATTCATTCATCATTTCCAGTCTTTTTCCACATTATCCAAATGGCAAGAAGATGAGGAAACTGAAATACAGAAAAAGTTAAATAATTACCATGAAGTAACATACCCAGTAAACTGCAAAGTTAAGATCAGCACCTACAGAATTTGTGTTCCATTCCATATTACACTGTTTCAGGATATTTTTTTGCCTATCCCCAACATGTAGCTTTACATTTAATTCTGTTTCCCAAATGTTTCCTGAGCCTAAGTAGATACTGTAACTGGTGAGCATCAATAAGAATACAAAGCTGTGAGCATATTTTCTGACATAAATTTAAGAAGCACATTCAATGGCAACTAATCCATACAGAATGACTCAAAAATTACAAAATAATTATTTTTCAAGTCCAAATAAAACTACAGTGGACCTTCAAGTTATGACCAGTTTCACATATGAGCAACTTGGGTTATGACCAGAATTCTGGTTTAGCCTACAACTTAAGTCTGGAGTTACAACCCAAACCCAGGCCACTTGTGCAGTTATAAACAAAGACTCACAATACCCGAAAAGTGTATGTAAGTGTACATAAGCATCATTCTGAGCCCAGATGCATGTTTCTGGATGTGATTTCAGCAAATCTTATAAAGGATAATCCATTAACAAGTGAAAATGGTGAACCATTTTGTGCCAGTAAGGGGTGGCTTCACAATTTTAAAGAGAACCAAGATTGATAGCATAACTAAGCATGGTAAATCAGCCACTGCTGATAAAAGGAATACTGAAAATTATATGCAACACTTCAAAACAATGACACAGAAATAGTGTTTGCCCTCTTCAAGTTTTCAACTATGAAACTGGCCTTTTTGGAAGAAAACACCCATGAGAATATATATTATCCAGGAAGAGAAAAAAAATGCCAGGCCACAAACCTATGAAGGAGAGGCTAATCTTATTTCTATGAGCCAGTGTAAGTGGTGACCTCAAGATGAAGCCTCTGCAACCCCTAGGGTGTTCACAAATCAAAGTCATGAAGAATAATCAAGGGGTTATTTGATGATCTAATACAAAAGCCTGAGTAAAAAGAGTGATTTTTTGAGTGTATCAATCAGGGAGGCTTTCCATTTTACCATTAATAAATATTGGGGCAATCCACTTTTCAAGCCCCCTTCTGTCCTTCTCAAACAGAATCTTTCTTTCTCTCAATAAATTCTTCCTACTCTTAACCTCCATTGTTATCCTACCTCACACCCATCTTATGATTTGCCCCTGGATCAATATTACCTTAGAGAGTATAATTGCAATCTTAGTTCTGTCCCTCCTTTAGCCTGCCTCATCTTTGCTCAATAAAACACCCTTCAGAAGCAGGGCTGACGGGCAACCCATTTTATGAGCCCACTACTGTCCCTCTCAGACAGAAGCTTTCTCTCTCAATAAATTCTTCCAACTATTAAATAAAAAAGAAATATCTAGAGAACAAACGTTTACCACTTAAAGTTCCCCTTATCATGAACAATGCTCCTGATCATACATAAAATATGAAAGAACTGACTGAATAAATCCCATGGTTCTCAGTCATGTTCCTCTCACCACTATAACTCCTGTGCTGCAGCCTATGGAGCAGCAGTTTATAGCTAACTTTAAAAAGCTATAAACCAAGAAACTGTTCTTAAAGTACTTCCAGATGGTCTCAGATACAAATTTAACTCTCAAAAAGTTCTAGAAGCAACATTACAACATTCTTTCTTGTGTGGGGTTAATTGAGAAATCCTGGGGCAATGTCTAAGGACACTGAGATGTGCTGGGAGAAAGTGTGGCCTAAAATTATACAAGAGACTTGGAAGGCTGTGTAGAGGAACCAGAACCTTCAACTGACCATGTGGTTGACTATAATATACTATACCAGAGTCCATAGGCTTGCAGGTAGACAGGGGTAATGTTGAAGAACTGGTGGAGAAACACTCAGAGGAATTGTCTACAGAGGAATTTAAACAACTTCCAGCTGAGCAGCAGAAAATAGCAGTTAAAGACTTTTTAGCTTTATGAAGAGGAGGGGGAATATCAACAATCAGTGCAACAGAGTTCTTCTGAAATAAAAGAAACTCTGAAAAAACAAACAGAGCTACAAACACTTATAGAGAAGACCCATCCAGAAAAAAATGTCAATTTGCTGCATTCACTTGCTTAATGACAATGTCATGTCATACTACAAAACAGTGTTTAAAAAAGACATAAACAGACAAGATTAGACCAGTTTTTAGTTCTGAAAGGGTTAAGAACTAGTGATCCAGAAGCAGGTGCTAGTGGGCTACAGACTCTCCAAGGAGAGAAAAGATACAATGAAGCCAGATTCCTGGTGTTCTTATGGAAGGGGGCACCCCTTCTAAACAATAACCTCCTTCCATTTCATCCTCCCTTCTGCAAGCCAAAAATGTTAAGTAAAATGATGAATACAGTATGAATTTTTTTGTTTCTGGTATAATAGGCACATTTTTCACTTTTTGATGAATACATTTGGAAAATTATTGGTATTTCTGGGAAATTACACACATAATTCAACCCTTTTTTAATTAGGAAAATGTTAGTTAAGGGGTGCTTTGTGAGGTTCAGAATGCGTTATGAATATTTCCACTTTTTTAATGGTAAAAATGGTCTTGACTTATGACCAACTTGAGTTATAAGCAGCCCTTGTGAGCAAACTGAATTCATAAATCAGTGCCCACTGTATTGATTTATACAATGGTTGTCAATTAATGATAAATAATTACATGAAAGGTTGATATGAAACTGAAAATCTGTACAATGCCAAATTAAAAATGCAGATTATTTTCAATACAAATGAGGATAAACATCTACACCACCGAGGCATGAAAAGGTCATTATTTTATTCAAGAGTCAATCTTAATACTCACAGATCAACCAGAGATTGTGTCTTCTAGTATGCTCTAACATGACATTCATACCACCAGGATATACTCTAGCCAAAAATACTAACCTGAGTCCATCATGCCTTTATATATAACTTTCAGCAGTTACAGGAAAGACATAGGATGATGAATATGGAAAATGATACTTACCACAAGGAGGAAAGAATCTAAAGGTTCACTGGCCTAGGCTCTTCAGCATACACCACTTTTAAAAAAAGAGTAAGTTAACTACTGTATAATAACAAATTTTATAGGACATACCAACCAAAAGGCAATTCATGATACAGAACTAGATGTCATTATATATATCTGCAGAAAAAGTTAATGGGGACAGTGAGTTGTTAGGAAAAGTTAAAATAGAGTCTGCATACCAGAGGAGATAAAAATGAAATGGAATGGATTGAAAGGTGAGAATTGTTAAGTGTAAAAATACTTGCACAGTAGTATATACAGAATAATCTTATTTTATCCTGAATATTTTCTGATATTTCCTGGGAGAGAGGATGTGAAAAACTGAAAACTAAAGGGCAAATGAATACATTTACTTTGATAAGCCAGTATACCCTAGTGAGTTTTGAAGACTTGCAAACCTAGGATACTATATAACAGTAGTAAGTAAAGCACAGATATGTACATCTATACTAATTAATCCCACAAGTGTAACACCAATCAACAAAAGCAAGTCATGCAAAGAAAACAAATTTTACATTTCTGAAAGTTGGGCAGGGGCAAAACAGTTAAAACTAGGAATATATTGTTTAGAGACACATGTGTGCATGATAAAACAACTTTAACAAATACCAATCAAAAAATAATATTGCAAATTAATAATACGTACCATAATGATTATATCTTCAGTAATCAGGAAAAGAAGCAGGGATGCAATGATGATGGTGCAGACAGAGACCTTTTAAAGTATTGGCAATGTTTTTTTCCCCTTCAGTGAAGCCATACATATGTAAAGAAGCATTCATTTTATTATTTCTCAATGAAATATACTTATCTGTGTATTTCATTTGTAGGGACAGTATTTATATAAAAACAGAAAGCTGTGGACCAGATCAAGCACTACACTGTAACAGTGTGTACTCAACTAGCCATCTAGGTAGCCTCCTTTGAGATGTATGGGTTTTGAATATATGTCAAAAATTTATGCTCCCTTTAAATTTTATTATCAGTAGTATAAAATATGGCTAGCATCATCCTTGTAGCATTTTATCTCTTTTGAATTACTTCCTTAGAATTAATTTTCTAGATCTAGAGTTATAGAGTCTAAAGCAAAGAACATATTCACAATTTTATCTGTCCAATTATTTTCCCAGGATCCCAATATACAATATTATCAGCATACCAACTGAATACAACTTTAAGGACTGTTAAAGTTACAGTTAATACTTAATTAGGTTATCTGGCATATCACTATTAGTTATGAAAAATAATTTCTCAACATTTTGTTGACTGTATGCTCTTCTTCTCATTTATTTATATCCTCTGCTCATTTATCTACAGAGATCTTGATGTTTTTCATGCAAATCTGAAGGAATTTTTAAATGTAACTGGTCCTTTCAAAGGAGTTGCCAGTATTTTCCCTCTGGCTTCTTTTTCATTTTATTATTTTCCAGAGTAAATGCTACAATGTTTCACACATTCAAATGTTAATGTTTTTTTCTATGCTTTCTATACTTTCAAAGAGAGAAAGTTAACATTTCCTAACACTTCAAATGACCCATTCTATTCTTTCTACCTTATGCTTCATATTTCTCATTTTAAAACAAACTACACTGAGTCACTCAGATACTGGAAGAAGAGAAATTACAAAAATAGATCACAAAGAACAAAATATAGGAGCTGTTTCAATTCAAGGCTAAGAATACATTGCTAGATCAATGATGCTGAAATAACTGGCTAAGGGAGACAAACTGCATGTTTTACAAAGAAATACATTTGAAATGAATAAATGTTTAAATGTAAAAGATGAAATACTAAATTCTTAATCTTGGAGGGAGGAGTGGGGGTTTCTACTGCTCCAAGAAAAAAAAAAAACAATAAAAGGAAAAAAGGTTGGTGGACTTGATGATATAAAAATTATGCATTTATACACCAGAAAGCATTGTAAAAAAATGTTGCACATAGTGGCACACATTTGCAATCCTAGAACTCAGGAGGCAGGAGGATTTTCAAAAATTTGAAGCCAGCCTGAATGACAAAGCAAGACTGTTGAACAAACAAAACAAAACCAAACAAAAAATAGAAGGCAAACCTAGAAATTACATGTGACAATAAAGACACAAGACAATAAAACTACAAGCCAATATCCCTGATGAAAACAGATGCAAATAACCTCAACAAAATAGTAGCAAAACATATTCAGCAGTACATTAAATATATCATTTACCATGATCAAGTAGTATTTAATTCAGGGATAACTAGTATAATTCAATATATGAAAATAAATGTGATATATTTTTCTGTACTAGCCAGCTTTCCTATCAGTGAGACACAAATACTCAACACCCACAACTTAAAGGAGAAGTTTAATCTTGCTCGTAGTATCAGAGAATTCAGTCAACCATCAGCTGGCTCCAAGACAGAAACATCATGGCAGAGTGTGTAACAGAGCAAAGATGTTTAATTCATGACAAATGGGAAGCAGAGGAGACGAAGACCACCAGGTAGGAAAGGGTCCAGGGACAATATATAGTATTCAAGGTCATACCTACACATGTACCAAGACATCCAAATGTGTGTTTTAGTACATGACTTATGAAAAAAGCAGCTAATCTTTTTCCAAAAAATGTCATTTTATCAGCCATTTTTGATGAAAAAATTTCTAAAGTAAACACTGACATGACTTCTTAAAAGGATTATACAAAACAAAAATTAGTATTTTTCCAATGATGCAGTCATAACCTGTGACACAAAATGGTAACTTTAGACCTGGTAGATCCCTGCATTACAAAAAAATCTACTTTAAATCACTTATTTTACAGATAGACTGATGCCCCAAGAGGATGTGTAATTTGCCCAATCAAATTGATACATCAGAGAATCAAATTGATACATCAGAGTTAACGGTAGCAGTGATATTAACAGAATCAAGCACAAAAATCATATAATCATTGCAATAGACTCAGAAAAGGAATTTGGTAACATTCAATATTCCTATGATAAAATCCCAACAAATTTGGTACAGAAGGACTATACCACAAAACAATAAAGATCACATGTGACAAAACAAGAGCTAGAATAGGGAAAAACTGAATGCTTTTCTTGTTAAGAACTGGAAAAAGAGGCTTATGTCCATTTTCATCACTCTTATTTAACAAGCATTAGAAGTCTTAGAGCAGTGGCACAAGATAATGAAACAAAGCTATTTGCAAGCTAGAAAGGAAAAAAATGAAACTCTTGTTATCTGGAGACCACATGATCTCATATATAGAAAACTTTAATCCACCAAAAAACAGTTGGAATAAAGGAATTCAGCAAAGTTGGTGTAACACTGACAATACAATTAACAATAATGCAGTATATCTCAAAATAGTTAGAGAAGATTCTAAATCTAATAATAATGAAAACCATTTAAGGAGACAGGTGATATAAACTGGGCACTAACATTGATTTTTAGTCTATTTTACATTTTCAACCATTTACATAGATAATAAGCACAACCCTAACTTTTCAGTTAAAAGGCTTCACACAGAAACTGAATAGTAGATGATTTAGCATGAGTAACAGGTCAATTATACGGGATTATAATTGGTTCTGTTCATTGGAACTTTATGTTAAACAGGAGAGTGTGGGGGAGCAGTCACATCTGATTTTAATTGCTCTAGCCTGAGTTATCCAAAATATCATGAAAACACAAGAGAAAATGAGAAAATGACAAGATGGCGAAATGAAAATGATGCTACTGAGGGAAGTCGGGTAACAGATGCAGATTTTGGATGAATTGGTTCAATTTTATGATTTACAGAGAAAGGTAGGCAGCTCTGAGAGTCTTTCACAGAGTTCAATAACTCCTCTTACATTTCTAGGTTTTGAAAGCAGAAAAGACATATTTTCTATCAATAAATGCCTGAATTATGCAAAGCATTTTTTTCAGAACAGCAAAATGTGGGCTTTATTTAGCTCCTGAATTTAGCTTTTATACTGACAAATAAACATTTCATAATATGTCGAAATGAAATGTTAAATCTTTTCAAAACAGCTGAGGATTTAGCTCAGCGGCATAAGCACCTGCCTGGCAAGCATGAGGTCATGAGCTCGATCCCCAGCACAAAAAAAAAAAAATCTGTTCAAAACAATAGTGATATATAATGCAAAGTAGTGAACAAAACAGAAGATAGGAAGGAAATGGAAAAGCTACCTTGTAAGTAACCTGAAATAGTGTTAACAGACACACAAAAGCATTTCCCACCAAGCAGCCAATGTAAAGAGGAACAAGATAAATCTGACATTTGAATCTTTACAGCACTGTCCACAGAAATCATAAACTCTTCCTAGAAAGTACTGAGGTAACAGTAATGGAAATAAAGCACCTCATTATGGCTTTGTGAGACATAAAAATCAACTGTATTTTTTGAGTACTTACAAAGCCTTTCATATGAATCATTTCATTCATTCTTCAGTACTACTCTGGAATATATTCTATTTACAAACAAGAAAATTAGAGATGGTAGAGGTTAAGGAACATCCTTAAGTTGGCACAAGAAGTAGAACTGAGATTAAACCTCATCTCATCTCATTTCTGAACCAAACTGTGATTGCTACATTATACTGCTCAAATGAGATGCATGCCTGTCAAAGTGAGTCAAACACATGGAAAGTATAGCATTTGTAAAAGTAAAGGACTTCTGAAATACCACTTTCACTTCTATACATTATGCTATTCAGTTCACCAATACTCTCCATTGCAAACTTTCAAATTTTGTACCATCTCCTGTGACAAATGCTACCTATATAAATAAAACAAGTTCATGTTTATTAGATATGTTCTAACAGTCTACTTCTTTTTGTAAAAAATGCTGGAATTCATTTCATGTCCCACAAACAGGTAGTATCTTGTAATTTAAAAAAATAGCCAGGTGTGGTGTACACCTGTAAATAGAGCAGTTGATAGGCTAAAGCAGTAGTCTTGCCATAATTTCAATGCCAGACTGAACTGTATAATGAGATTAAGACTGACCTGAACTTCACATCAAGAGCTTGTCGCAAAATACTAAACAAACAAAAAACCAAAACCCTGCTCTAGACAACAGGTGTATGTATGTTTGAAAATACAAGATATACCCTTTGATGTTAGAAATAAATCCAGATATCCTAAGAGAAGGTTAAATGAGATACACGTGTAGGAAATCACTTGAGTATAGCAAAAATGGACATTTGTCATATACCGGTTACCAGGATACTTCCTGCACCATTAATCTCCCCCTAAGGCTTAGAGAAGTAAGGCTACTCTACTACCTTCATAAGCACCACAGTCAAGCAATGAGCTGCCACTCAGTTAACTGCCTTAATACTTCAGTTCGAAAATATCAAGAAATAGGACTGAGCTACTACATGATTTATGAAAAAGGCAGGTAATCTGTTTCAAAAATGTCTTTTTATCAGCCATTTTTTGATGAAAAAAATTCTAAAGTAAACACTGACATGACTTCTTAAAAGGATTATACAAAACAAAAACTAGTATTTTTCCAATGATGCCGTCATAATCTGTGACACATAATGGTAACTTTAGACCTGGTAGATCCCTACATTACAGATAATGTAATTCAAATCACTTATTTTACAAATAAACAGACTCATGCCCCAAGAGGTTGTATAATTTGTCCAAAGTCACAGAGTAGGAAGGTAACTTGCTTACCATATACCATGTTACCACATTTATAATTGTACTATGTTAAAAACTCTCTCAAGGAAATCAGAAATTACAGGCAGTACCACATTGTAATTTCACTCATGTTATTTTTGTCATCCCTTCTCTTTTCCCATATCTTGAGCAATAATACTCTTGAAAAGGATTGGTGTGCTTATCTCTGCAAGAATAAAATAAGCCTATTTCTCAATCCACTTCAGGAGAAAAATATGAGTTGATTTCCAAGGACCTGCTTAGTTTTCCACGCTTTCCACACTTAACCCTTGTTTGAAAATCAAATAAATAGGGGCTGCATAGAGTTCTTGTCTCAGCCCCCAGAGAATCTTGAATTCTGCTAGAGGGTTTTTATCCTTCTGGAGCCCTGAAATCATCACTTGTCTCCTTATTTAAGCCTTCACCGTTCACTCATTTAGGAGTTTGTGGGTCTGATCAGTCTGTTTTAGGGAAGGTCAAAAATTCATGAGCAAAGGCAGTATGTTAAACTTCACAAGTGCAAGAGACTAACTAGGTTTTCCCTACACTAAATGGTACCAAGTCACTGTACTGTTTTCATAGAGGTTTGCATTTCAGTAGTTTGTCTCTTCCTTTTCTTATAAAGATACCAACTGACACTTACACATCTAATAGCACTCCCCCACAATTTTCGTAGGAGGTGACAACAATCACTGTATCCTCAAATTCAAAGGTAGTAATATGCTCTGAGCATGCTAAAACTGCTCCTAAGAATGAACATATTCTGATTTAAGATCTGAAGAATTAACTGTGTGTAGGAAGCATGTCAACATTTTCACATAGCTCTTACAAAGTACATTTTAACTGTTTGCAAGTTCCTGGCTTGCGGGAGATAATACAGGATACCATCTAAGTTACTTCTAGCAAGATGTTGTACTACTGGGACTATTTTTAATGTGTACTTTCTAGACACATCACTTACATCCATTTCTGTCCTCTCTATTTATATTCCAGTTGATCTTCTTTTATTCTGTCCCCTTCTTTTTCTTTCTCCACAGTTCAACTACTTCATCTTATTTCTCTGCCTTTGGGTGTTCAAGAGATACTTTCCACATTTTCTGATTAGAAGGAAATGGGCAGCTTAAGAAAGTATATTAAACATTTTGTTTTTTCAATAAATAGGATCTTCGAAAAATACGATCTTTAGGAAAAACTTTTACCTTATTTTACAGAAAATTGAAATAAAATTAGTCAAGGTCGAAGAGAATTTTAAATATCCTCAAATGATTATACTTGATGATGCAAGTGACTTTCAATGTTCTACTAAAACTGTTCTAAGAGAAAAATTATATCTCATAGCCTATTTCTTAAAGTTTTTTATATATGCATGATTAATTCTGCTTTTGTTAATAAACTCAAAATATGAAACATTATATTTCCTTCAAAGTAGCATGTTTAATAAAACATTTATTTTAAATGCTTTTAGCAAACTATTTCAGAAAAAAATAGTAGAAACACATCAAAAATAATTCTAAATAAATGCAATGATTGAAAGTGTTGAAATCATTTTGAGAGATGCTTTTAATAATTTTTCCACTTTTGATAAGGTAAAAACAAATTTTATATCATACATGTAAGCAATATGTTTTATAAAACCCAGTATGTGTCACTTTTAAGCAACATTAAACACTTGATGTTCAAAATTAACTTAGGATAAGCTCTTCTCATACTCTGAGTATTAAACTCACTAGAATAATTATAAAGTGAATCTTTTTCCAAATCACTTCTGATGCCTTCCAATGCAATTTTCTGGATTACTTAGGCTTCTCCTACCTCTACCAGGACAACTCCAACAAGATGGATGGGTTCCTATTTTCATGAGAAGGCAAAAATATTACAAAATAGTAAGCATCAACAGCATTTAATAAGAATAAATGCTTATCAATTGAAATTTAAACACAGACAAGAATCTCTTGATTTAAAGAAAAAATTTTAAACATCACAAGTTCCTAGGTAACAAAAGAGAAAGGAAAAACTATAGAAAGTAAATATGTTTTAAAATGAACACATTATAAGATGGATGTTTTTCTTAGTTTTACGATAAATTGGGAAGTAAAAATGAGTAGTATAATGGCTTTTTCTAGTTCTCATTCAACATCTGTTCACAGTAGTTACAACCAGAGTATTTGAATCCTTTCAAACTAAGAAAAAACGTCATTGCTGTTCTAATGACAAGTACCAAGATGCAATTACAATAAGATAATTTTTTGTTAAACAGCTTAAAAGCTATCTAGTTTACCATGCCTATATTCCAAAGCAAGAATACTGAGGATCTGAGAGAGAGCCTGGCCCTCCCATTCACACAGCTAATTAATGGTGAAGCATTGTTTTCCAAATTATTTCTACTAAAATATGCCTCAATTATGTTTAATAAAATATGAACTTTGAGGGTCAGAACAGTGATTCTTTTTCTGAGAACAGTGGGCTTTTAGAAATTAACTGTATAATCTTTGGCAAGTTAGATTCCCAACTCCCCTTTTTGTCTTCCATAAAATTTAGAGATTAAGTATTCTAACCAGGTTGTCATGATATTACATCTGACTTAAGTGCATCACACATTGATTAGGAAATAATAAACATTTGAGAACAGGTAGCTGTTAGTTTTACTCTGATCCTGTAAACATGGCTGCTCCAACTGTTTGGAAAGACAAGGAATTGAATGCTTTAAGACAACAGGCAGGGTGCCATCTACAAGAGCTTTTCAGATCTACCACATTAGAAAGACAGGAGAAAACTACCCACAACTGTCCTGTGTCAGCCCATCCAAAATTCAACCCTTAGACTTTCAATAAAAACAAAAAGCTAACTTGCTGCCAAATGTCTTCTGCCATGTGCTGTACCTTTAATTTGTCAAACAGAAATTGCAGAGGCTTTCTGCCTTCACCTAAATCACGAAGGACAGAAAAACAAACGGGGAGGTAAGGTTACACACCTGAATTGATAGTCAAGAGTCTGTTCTGAGCACCTTAAATAGTAAGTAGATAAGTGTGTGGTAGAAAGCAAAATACTTTCAACATCAAAAAGCAGGAATGGCTACCACAATAAAATACAATTCACTAAGCTTCTAACACCATAAAAAAAAAATTCGGTTCCTTTTCCTAAGTAAATATGCATAGGAATACCAACTAAGCATTTCTTTATAACTAGAGATTAAGCTGGATCTCAGCAGCACTGCACACTACCAACATATATGAGAAACTTCGATGAAAAGGTAAGATAAAATAGTGGTGATTATCACCTTGAAATCAACAAGGAAAGAAGCACGTCCTGCCAAAGGCGTCTCTACTCATAAAACTCCGACTTTCCATACTCCTGACACTTCAAATCCACCTTCCTCTAATGAAATTAACAGAATTCACTGCAGTTGCCAACCTCAGCATCAACCAAAAACAGATCGATCCCTACTCAAAGGTGCAAGGCACAGCGGGTCCAAGCCCCACCCTGAGACTGCTAAATGCCCGCTGACTCCAGATTATCTCACTTCCTTTCTATCCTCCCTCCCACGCTCGACCCTGGATATTGCTTGCCAATCCTTATCTAAGACAGAGTAGGTAGGAACAATACAGACTTCCTACACTTTGTCGGAGGGGTATCGGGGGCACACATACCCATCCCTATTCCGATCACATCAAACTCCGAAGGGAGACTATCCGCCATTTTGACAGAAAACGTCATGTGACTATTGCTTGTGGAAATGAGATTAAATTAGGCTTTCCCTCATTAGAAGGGGAAAGAAAGAGTGCATTCTGGGTACTGTAGTTCTTGCGTGGCACGTCAAGGTACAACTATCTCATTCTTTATGAAATCTTCACTAGAATGTTAAAAGTTCCCTTCATTTTCCAGGTTATGTACAATAGCTCACTTCTTTTGGAGATTAGGGTTAAGAAAGAATGTTCATTTTTCATTCCGTTGACTAGAATAAGTGTTAGAAACCAAGAGTTATTGAAAAACAAGGAAGACGGAGTAAATTGAAAAAGGCTTACTCCATGAAAAAAGAAAATTTGAATTTCAACCCAAAAACTGCCTCCCCTCCCTGAATGTTTGTATTTTTGTTTTGGTTCCCATGGCATAGCTTTTCACACCAATGCTTTCAAACTATGTTCCTTGTCTTTTTTGTATCTGTCTTTACAAGCTTTTCAAAATAAAACAAACAGAAGGTACAGTAGTGAGACCTTCCACTATACTTCCTGTCCTCTAAATGCTGCTTTTCATCCCCAGGGCACACTGGGGTTTTGTTTTTATTTTATTTTGTTTTGGTTTTGTGTTTGTTTGTTTGTTTCTCATCTTTTTGAACTTGCTCACATTTGTTGGTCTTTCAGCATAGAATGATGTTTCCTTTCTCTAGATAACTTTTATTCCAAGAATTAGAGTGAAGATATATTTAACCTGAGTTAAAAATTACACAATATAGAAACGTATCAAAACATCACAATACCTCATAAATATGAACAGTTTTTATCTGTCAGTTCAAAATATATTGAAAAATTATGAAATAAAGCAAAAAATAAAGCTTTGGAGAAAAATATGTGAGTTTTTGAGATAATTTTTAAAAGAAGATTCTGCTCAGCTTAAGCTCTTCCTTCTTTTGTCTCAATCCTATGTTGGGCTGTTTCCCTGCATGGTGCTACCACTCTGTCATAGTCTGGCATGTTGCACTGAAATTATTTGTGCTTATATGAAATCCAATAGAGTATTCTGTCCCCACATATACAACAAAAACTTACACCCAGAAATACAGCACTGTAAAGTAAAATCCCCTGTATGACAGAAAACAAGTCTTTTTTATCCTTACAACCTGCACTTAATATAAGCCTGTTTCCATAGTAAACATTCAATAAATGCTTCAACAGAACAGAGTTCTGACTTTCCTAATAAAGATATTAGCACTATCACGACAAGGAGTAAGCTGTGTTCACCTTTTCATCTGCTCATCACTATCATATATGTTGTAATTTTAAGATGTTTGGTATATTTAATCTTGAAAAGTTCCATGAAAATTCTTTGAAAATGTGTTTTGATGTGGATTTTCAGTTGCATTTCTGTTGAATTTTGCCGTAATCATTAGCAGTACTGTAGAAGTTTTATTAATTTTTAATGGATTAACCTGTTGTATTGAGCAATTTTCTTATCATATAGTCCTCTGATGAATATTTCATGTAAAGGACATTCCCCTGATAGGTATTATGCATTATTCAGTAAAACACTGTTGTTTTCCTTGGCTATAAAAAGAAAGTCTTGTGGCATTTTCAGAAGTAAAATGAATATTATTTGTGAGACTCTTCATGTACCAGTGGAAATGAAAGTTAATAAATTTCCCATAGTAAACAGAAGATATTTCCCCAAACATATGGTAACAATCATGGGCCATGGATGTATGATTAAAAACATGAAAATGAAAGTGTTTGTATCTTGTTTTGGAAGCACATATATATACATGTGTAAGTTTTTAATATACATATTTTTCATATATGGATCATTTTCAATGTAAGTATCTAACTTTCTAAGTTTTCAAATTATTTTTCCTAGCAATCACTCTGTGAAGATAAAAACTCATTAGTTTATTCCTCAGATACTCTTTGAACACCTACGGTGTGCAGGGCACTGATTAAATGCTTGTAACAAGGAAAAAATAAACAAAAACAAATTTTACATCTAGTGGGGTAAAACAAAATAGTTTGTGTTATCAACTTTTCAATCTCAATCTGCCCTATCTCAAATGTGAAACTTTTTTTAGAGTGTAGAAAGCACATCCTCAAATAGACAGTAGTACCAACATGTATAGCTTTCCTTTCTCTGAAGTTACCATGTGACTCATTTATACTGTGAAAATGCTTTAGGAAAATTTAAAGCCTCAGCATGGAGAAGATGCACAAAATATTTTTTCTTTCAATTTTAAAAAGATTTTATGCTAAATAAAGGTGACCATATGGATTGATAATGTTCATTAAAAGACATGAAACAAATGCCTGAATTGGCTATCTAAAGGCATTTGTTTTTGAGAGCTGAAATATTTTATGTGGCTAAATTGCAGTACAATGAGATAATTGCTAAGACTTGACTAGCCTATACAATCACTATGGCAATAATTTTGTACCTATTGGTTTCTTGAGTTGGAAAACTAATTTCCTGAACAACTATGTTGTATTTAACTGTACAATGACTATTACCTGTTCACAAACAATAATTTATTGGTCTCTACACCTGTGGTATTTGCTTTGAGCTCCAGAATCACATATCTAATCCTTTACTCAACATCTTTTCTGAGCATATCCAATGCTGAACTACTAAACATTCCAACTGAACTCCCAAAACTTCATCCAGTGTTACCTATCTTAGAAATAGTGCCACTATTCTACTCACTCAAGATGAAAACTAAGAAACATTCTTGACACATCAATTTCTTTCACTCTTAAGCCATTTTATCAACAATTCATGCTAGGCTTGTCTAAAACTATATTGTGAATATTGTATATACAAATCTGAACAAGCCCCACAATCTTTTCCTTCACTACTGTAGAAGGTCCAAATTTGTTTTCTCATTGATATTTACTTCTCTCCAGGCCCTTCCCACACTGAAAACAAAATAAACATCCTAAAACTAAAGTTGGACCATATTTTCCTCTATACTCTTCATGACTTTCTATTGCTATTAAAATATACTTCATCATCTTAAACATGGGCTAATAATCCCTGTTTAACTTTTCAAATTAATCTCATACCTCTTCCCCTTCTCTCTATAAGCTACAACTGTTAACTCTCCATTTCGTCTGATAGTCCATGAGCTCTGTGACTTAAAAGTTATTGTGCAATCCTCATAGCTCACATGACTACTTGGTATAAAATATTTGAAAAGAACGCTAGCAAACTTTAACTTCCCTCCAAATTTATTTGATTGTAATGCCCCATTCACGTCCTGCACAATTACTTTCACCAGAACACCCCTGGGGAATGTGGTTCGGAGACAAAATCATGTACATTGCCGTATTTAATGTTATTAATGTCATGACAGCAATCATTTTCACTAAATAAGAAATGTTTTACAAGCTAGTTTTAGTAGCAAAATGACTATTTTTTTGCTAACTACTAAATTTTCCAGCTTGTTCAGTTAAGGATACTGGATCTACCAGACTCCCTTTCTAAGATATTCTAATTAAAACCATAGCTAAAAGATGGAGAATAATATGTTTTTAAAAATTGACATTTGTCTGGATGTAAAGTAGGCTTCAGAAGCCATTATATGAGTCATCAATCTTGTATATGGATGACAGTAAAGAAATATAACAGAAGAATTCAACTAGAAAAGTTGACATGCCGAGAGCTACAGTTTCTATGAGAACAAGTGCAAATTTCTGCTCCTATGAGAAAACTGTCATCTCTTTCCATAAAGATGGGCTATAGTTTGTTTTATATCCTCAATTTCTGCAAACTCAAATGAGTTTTCACAATAACAGCATCTTTTCTTTAGCTTACCAAAGTGAGGTTTTTTTTGTTTTCATTTTTTTCCTCGGTGCTGTGCACTTAACCCAGAGCCTCAGAAATGCTAGGTAGACGTTCTACCACGGCGCTACAGCTCCAGTCCAAAAGAATTAATTTTTTTTTAAGTTTTACAAAGAAAACACAAAGCCAAAGACTTCTGATTAAAAAGTTTTAAAGCACTCATGTACCCAAGAACAAATTAGCACACAGTGCCTATGAAATCTGATTACAAATTATTCTCTACCATTTCTCCTCCTAAAAATTATATCTGAAGTTTTTAAAAATTTACTCTTCAAATATTACAAAAATTAATTTCAATGTACACATTAATCAGGAAATCATATTATGAGAAAAGATCTTAAATTATCTGTGTATCCTCTTCCTTCAATCCAGTTAATAACTAGATTATCTCTGGAACCTAATGAAATCTATTTTACTTGGAAGACGTCTGAAAAAGAGAATTTCATTGTACTTTTTTCCAAATTCCTCACTGTTAGAAACCTATAACTCACAAACATTGGCTTATGTAATGTTTACTTGTTTGTTTTTCAGTGATGAGGATAAAGGCTAGGTTCTTTGCATACTAAACTTGAGCTCTACCAAGTTATACCTCCAACCTCTCTATAATTTTAAATATTAAATTTAGAGTTTGATATGATGTATCGGTGTCAATTAACACATCACAAAGTTAGTGAAAATAAAACAACTAAAGCCAATTTACTTTAGCATTAAAAATCCTGTGTTAGTGACTTTCTCCTTACTGGCACACAATACCAAATGCACAAAATATAATGAATAAAGGTTTACTTTTGTTTCACAGTTGGTACATGTTTCATTCCACATTCAGCTGGCTCAAATACAGGATGACATGGCAAAGGAGAATTGTTCATGGTATGGCAGACAGGACACAGAAAGAGATCAAAGAATATGGAGGGAGATACATCCTCTCAGGTCATACCCCACATGACCCACCTCCTCCTACCAGGTTCTACTTCCCAATGTTGCATTTAGCTATAAACTCATTATTAAACCAATCTTCTTGTTAAGTGTAACAGACCTATGATAAAATCACTTCCCTAAAGCCTCATCTATGAGCATATGAGATTTTAACATGACATCTAAATATAAACCATAATATCAACCATACAATGGTTTCAGTATAAACATGGTGTCATAAGAGGTCAATTAGAGGAAAATCATAGGTTCCTTTAGCTTTACAGAGAAGAAAAGAAAGAGTCTTTATGAAATATAGAACTATCAAAACACATGTAATGCTATGGAACTATTAAAATATATGAAAACATAAAAAGAAATAAGGAAACTTAAATCACATTCCCAGTTGCTGTACAAAAATATAAAAATTATAATCATGATAGAAAAATACAAATTTGGGAAGTCAGCTTCTAACATGACTGCCCTACTCTCTATATCCTGGAATTCATGCCTTCACATGATCCCTTCCTATATCAAACCAGCTAACTTGCCATGTTCCTGTATTTTTTAATCATTTCTTCTCTGGCTATGCTGAGTAACTCCTTTACCAAGGTTGTTATTTCTGTCTTTATATGGGAAACTATTTCTAAATAGAATTTCAAAAATATAATTCTATGGTAATTATAGAGTATGGCATTAGAAGATATGTTGGTTTTCTCTCAGACCTCCCAGCCCAGCCTGCCTACAGCAGGGCAATTCCTGCACACCCCACCACATTGTCTGCCACCCTCAGAGCTTCCTGCAAGGCCATCCTATGCCAGTGTACTTTCTACAAGCCCCACTGCACGGCCCGCCACCCTCGGACATGTGGGTCTGGCCCTCCTATGGCAGCATGCTTCATGTGCACCCAGCTGTATGGCCCTCCACTGGCCTGCTGCACTCGGGGACCACCCCACCCACCTCCTGGATCTAGTACTGCTATTGATCATTGGCACCAGCCCCTCCTTCAAGAACTTTAGTCTGCAGTGTATTAACTGTGCTGGGTTGATGGGAGACTTAGTAACCCCTTACCCAAACATAAGACCTCAGCAGGTTCCAGTTAGTGTGTTGAGTTTGCCCCTAAAACAGAGGTCTTTAGTGGATAAATAGGAGCAGTAGCAAAACTCCCACCAACTGTAAGACCTTGGCGGGCTTGATAAGAGTGTCGGGGATTCCTTCCTTCACACAGAGACTATCAGGCAAGTTGAGGAATGTGCCAGTAAGGTCTTCCCACCTTGGGTAAAATTAAAAGGGCTTATGAGACACCTAGTGACACAGTAGGGTTTCATCCAAGATAAACACTATAGACAGGGTGATCTAGTGACCTAGAATAACCTGAAGACATAGTAACAGCAGGAAATAAGGGTTGATCTATATCAATACTCCTAGGAAAGTCAGCCAGGAAAAATATAGGGCTTACCCAATGGACCCTAAAGCAGAAATATAAGTGATTGGCCCTACTCTTCATTGTGGTACTCAACAATTGGACAAATGTCAACCATGCAGTAGGACCCTAAGATACACACAACCAACAGTTGAGACTATTGGAATTGAAAGACCAAATATAAATCCAAAAGGTGAAAATGACAAAATGAAAAAGCAAAATGCAATCTCAAACATCTAGACCATCAGGAGCAACTACAGGTGACACTGAAATAAAGAACTTTAAAAGGCATAAGTCTCTGAAAAGATAGCAAATGAAATAAAAAACAAATCCATGAGGCTATAGAGGAAATCAAATTAGAAATAGTTTCCCACATAAAGACAGAAACAACAACCTTAGTGAAGGAATTACTCAGCATAGACAGAGAAGAAATAGATTAAAAAAATACAGGAACATGGTAAATTGATTATCAGCATTGTGTAGATTATACTAATGCCTGCTGCCAGCTGGAGCAATGTCCTATCTTTCTTCTATTGTGGATGTAGGGGTAGGATACCTGGATTGCTGAGCACTGTGAATCAAATCCCAAGGTACAACTTCACTAAGCCACCACCATTCTGTAACATTGTGCTCTGAGGCTATTTTCTCAATTCAAATTCCCTCAGTTTTGTAATTTTGAGGCTGCAAAGGGTGAGTTCCTGCTACTCCTTGTGATGTCCTCAGACCATCTTTCATATTCTTCTCTTTCTTCTCAATAATCAAGTTCAGTTCTGCCCTGTTGTGCAGTCCACAGCTTTACTGAAACTTTCTTCCTGGCGAAACTCAAAATGTTTTAAATCATTCTGCAGG
>PVLA01015551.1:0-24720 GCA_004027455.1 Hydrochoerus hydrochaeris
TTTATTTTGTGAAAAAAGTTAAAGATCTTATGTCTTTATTCATCCTACAATTCTTGGAACTAAGAACAACAGAGGAATTCATGCTCCAGATTAAATTCTCTTTCACTCATAACATGCTTTTCAGAGAGAAAAGTATAAAATATAACCCAGCAATTCAATTGCATATTAATATTTTTGTTTCATCAGATTTTAAAACAATTGCTTATATTTCGCCTGTTTGTATTTGTTAAGTGATTTGTGTAACCCATAGTGATGGTTTTAGGGACAGAATATGCCAATTATAGTGAGAAGCAGGCTAGCTTAATATTTCAGAGGATCAGCATTATGGATTCAGCCTCCAATCAGGGCGTTATAAACAGCAGAGCAGAGAAATAAATGCGAGAAGTGAAGGAGAATGTATCTGGCTAAGGTGGGTAGCTGGGAATTCATAACTAGCCTTGCTCTTACTTTTTACTCAAATTCCCATAATTTTATGATATTTGAATGACTTCAAAACTATAAAATTATTATTATTATTTTTATTTTTTAATGGTACTGGGGATCAAACTCATGACCGCGCGCTTGCAAGGCAGGCGCTTATGCCGCTGAGCTAAATCCCCAGCCCCTATAAAATTATTCTGAAACGTGGGGTCCTAGTTTTAATATATCTTGACATTTTTAAGCTTCCCAATAATTTTGGAGGGTCCAGAAAATTTAAGTCAGGGCCTTCCCACTGAGCTACATCCCCAGCCTTAAAAACAAAACTTTTAAAGCAGTCTCCCTAAAGTCTCCCAGGCTGGGTGCAAACTAGCAATCTTCCTGCCTCAGCTTCCTAAGTGCTGGGACTATGGGACTACACATATGTGCCACCATGCATTGGCTTTAGTAATTATTTTAAATGATTATTTAACAATTATTTTAAGGATTATTTTCAATAATTGTTTTTCATATAAATGGCATTTTTCTCCCTCAGAAATAATTTTGCTATTTTGAATATTGAATTCCTCTATCCATAAAGCTAAGTAAAATCATACCGTTTCACATTTTCTAATCTCTCTCTTCCTTTCCCTCTCTTTCTCCCTGTCTCTCTGTGTCCCCACTCCATACCCATGCATTTTATCTGAAATAAATTGACATTCAGTGAAGAAAACTGAAAACTGTTTGAGAAAAATAAGGAGCAAATATTTTGACTGAAGGTGTAATCGATGTTAGGAAAAGGAAAGAGCACTGTCTAGAACATCTGGAAGTGGATATGGATGCAGATACACTGTTGACGCTGCTCTGTTTGAGTCTTGTAATTTAAACCCCTTGCTGGGTGGAACCATTAATTCAATGGCAAACTCATTCATTGTGGTGATGCAATATTACAACGTAGCAATTAATTTTAAATTCCTTTATTTTTGGAGTTAAAGAAAATTTATGAACAGAAAAATAACATTTCTTGTATGGTTTCTTAAATCATTAAGGTTTTGAACGCAAGCAAAATAAAAGACTGTGAAAACAATGGGTGGTTGCAGTTACTGTATAGAAACTAAATTTCAGAGACAAGTGAAGCTGGGCCTTGTGGCACTTAGGAATCTGAAGTGATGGCAGCAGCTGCTTTGGGGGCCTACAGGTTTCCATTTCCATTTGTCACTGATTTCTGCTCTTTCCTGTCTACTCTCTGTAAGTGCCACCCGCTCTCTGGTCGTTAGTTTGTACCTGATCCCATGTAGTACTTTCAGTCCCTTGGTCCCCATGACATTCTGATTCAGCCCAACTGGAACTTCTTTATCTCATTGTACCTGGGCTACTTCATAATCCTAAAAGACGATTACTAATTGCCACTCAGTGCATGACACAGGTAGCAGTGAGTCCAGTTTCTGAAACTGTTCCAGTCAGGTCTTATCAGAATCAGATAGAGGAAAGGCAAGCATTTCAGGTGTTAAAGGCAAGCATAAATAGTCATACTTGGCATAATGAGTGATTTATACATAGTGATAATAGGTAACTCAGCATAAATATCTCACTGAGTGCTTATTATGCATCAGCCCTTATTATGCATGGGGTGATGTACACTAGAGACAAAACAGAGCCAAAAAATCCAAAAAAATAAAAAACAAAACTATACTAAGACAAAATAAAACAAAAAATCACTACTGCTATGGATATTATGTTTTAATGATAATTTTTAATCAGCTACTTCAGAGATACTGAAAAATAACAGAGTGGCTGTCTTCCATACAGTAAACAAACCATGTAAAAATAACAATGTGTTTTGTTTATTCACATGAGTCTATATACGTGTAATATATATCACTGGTATATACATTTGTAGACAACAGAGGCATATTTGCTTTTAGTTACTTGTTTCGCTGTCAGTGGAGTGTCAATGTGTGTATGTGCACACTGATGTGGTGGTGGGAGCACTGGAAGTTTAAATGGCCACAGACCCCTCCTGCCTTTGGTGCGTCCGCTTCCAACTTCCTGTTACAATGGTTATGGACACCCACACTCAAACTTTTAATTACAAAAGCATTAAAAACCAAGACTGACTCTGATTCAATGACAGACTGCTAAAGAAGTAGTAAGTTATATTAAAAACATAAATGACACAGCACTCATCCAATTCTATTAAAAAATAAGGGTAAAAATTTTTTTTTTAGTTTTACCTGACACCTAAATTTTACCTACTATATATTACTCCTATGTCATCATCTTTTTTTTCTTAACGAGATGTACCAATTAACTGCAAAGTATATGAAAATTAAGAGAGTTAGAACCAAAAAGTGTGTGTGTGTGGGGGGGGTATCCCAATGAGACCACCCACCAGTAAACATGCATCACGGCCCAAGTGGTTTACTGAGAATCATAACCTTGGTGAACCACATTGGACTTCACTGCTTACTCTAATGAACCCATAAGAGTGAAAAGGTTTGACTAATTCTGTTTCCATGTGCCATCTATTAAAGTAAAAAACTCTCTCAGGCTCCAAATTCAGAGGTTTGACTAATTCTATTTCCATGTGCCATCTATTAAAGTAAAAAAAAAACTCTCTCAGGCTCCAAATTCAGAGGTAAATACCATGATAGTATTATAAAAATTAGTGATAAACCTATTCCTAGGAAGAAAAAACAAGAGCTGAAGGAAATATAACAATTTGTATTTGGGGAGTGGCATTTTGGATGACATGATTTTTTGTCTTTTTCTTTGGATTTCCCATGATGAACTTGCCTCCTTTCCTAATGAGATAGTTTCATTTTTAAAAAGTATCTTTAAGTCCTTTTGGATCAATTGAAACAGAAGCTCTTCAATAAGGCACACACTTCATAAGTAGGTTGCCAAAATGTTTCAAAATAAAGTTTTGAGAAAATTAGGGCTTTGCTTTTTTTTTTTTTCAAGAAATAGTAAACTAGAGGAAATGGAATCTATTCGTGTTGTTAGTAAATACAAAATTTAGTATTAACAGTTTTGAAATTGTATATCTATTAGGAATATTCTGGGTATAAAAGATTAATACTTTTCTAGACCCTTGTTTTTTTATTTTAAAGAATTAACTAAACATAACAAAACATAACAAAGTAGATCAGAAGGAAACAATGTAAGTGACACAGATTTCAAAGCAAGACAACAGGAAATCTACCATGGCTATCATATTGTCTCTTGTTTTCTTCTAAATAGTTGTCCATATCTTCACACACAATGAATTCACACAAAACACCATAGTATTAAACTGATCAGAACAGAGTGATGAGGGCATTATAGGCCTTCAAAACCAGACAACAGGAAAATCAACAATATTGTTGATACTGTCTGCCATAATGTCTCTTGTTCTCTTCAAATAGCTGTTCATACCTTCATGTATGTTGAAATTAAACAATGAAAAACAGACTAAAATCACTCTGAACAAAGAATAATAGCATTACTGGATTTCACAGCATGATGATACGGTATCAGCAATGGGTTCTTCTTTTAAAAAGGTTTTGTGTGGGACATTTTTAGGTTCATTGTAAACTTGAAAGTGCAGAGATCTGCGTACATCCCAAGCCCTCACAGGGGCGTACTCTTTCCATGATCAGTATCCCATGCCAAAGTGGTGCGTCTGTGCAACCACCAAACCAACCTGAACACATTATCATCAAAAGTTCATAGCTTACATAAGGTTTTACTGTTGGTGTTGTATACTGTATACTTAATGGGTTTGGACAACTCTATAATAATATGCATACACCATTATTACATCACACAAATATTTCTAATACCTTGCCATGTCTGATTGTGATGCTTGTTCTGTCTCTTTATACCTTCTTTGCCTTTCAGTAGAATTTGTAGTTTTTCCTTGATAGTCAGATATAAACTGGTCTACAATAACTACTGGCAATAGAGCTTATGTGTTAGTAAGATGGGAAGAGAAGGGAAGTAATCCATAATCCAACAGTTAGGTCTCCCTCTTTTGCTGAATCTATGCCTCTGAACTATTTTCTCAGATTTTTTTTCTCCCACGCTTGCCTAGGGGAGAGTAGCTAGAGTAGGCTGGAGTCTGGTGTGTCCTTTCTTCCATATGGAAGTCTAGGACTGGTTGGAGTTGGAAATTTTCTTTCCCTTAGGTCAGTTTGGCTCTGGTTTATAAAAACAAACTCTGAGTGTGTCAGGCTCCATACAGTTAAGTAGTTTCTCCTGAGGGCAGACCTTGCTAAGAAGAAAAAAACTTTCTGTATTATTTAAAATTGTTTAGTTTTTTTCTTCCTCTTGCCAGAAACTGGAGGGGATTTTCCTCTAATGTTCACTGTGAGATCCGGATCAAACTACTAGGAGCACAGTACCCTGTAGACTTGTATCTCCTATGAATCTAAGAAAAGCCATTGAGTCTTCAGTTTACTACTTGTTCTCAGGGAAGTACAGCAACTTCTGAGCTCTTTACATGTGAAATTGGAAATAGGATCATAATACTTTTTAAGTGAGAAATAACTGACATAAGAACTACCACCAATGGTTAACTTATCAATAAAAATCAATTTGAAACTACTGATGACTACTATTTGGATACAACTAATCAATAAGGCCCCATAAAAGAAAAGACAAATAAGTATTCAACACTTTTTTTGGTGTTAATGATTGTGGAAAGGTTTAGATCTGCTATCTGGGTTAAAGGGGGCTGAGATCAGGCTGAAATCTGTGCTTGCAGATACCCACATGTTTGAACTGAAGCAAGCTATTATAACATAACATTAATATATAATAGTATCATATAACTCAATATTTGTGTAAGTGTTAACATTAGCATCAGGATGTTTGATAAGGGATTTACTTTACTAGTAGACACAGTTTTATTATTGATAGTCCCAGCCCCAAATGATTACTACTTCTGGTCTCAGCTACAGTGTTCATATGGACATGAAAAAAAAAAGAGAATAAATCAAATATTTATGCCTATTCTTAAGACTCAATATTGATTTCACCAATAATATTAATGGAATGCTTAACTTCAGAAATATGTATTTTAAATTCAACTCTTCAACTTTGACTTTTGAGGCTAAATTTTTTCAAACCTATTGATGAACCTGTTTAGCACATATTAGAACCTTGGAATTTATATCCCAATATGTAGATTTTAATCATTGCCTAAGTTACTTTTCCCACATTGCTGAGACAAAATACCTAACACCCAAAGTTAAAGTGGGAAAGGTTTATTTAGCCCACAGTTTGTAGAGGTTTCAGTCCCTAATCAGCTGGTTCCAAGGCAGGGTGGAGAAGAGACACAGTTCATGGTGGACAGAAAGCAGCAAAACAAGCAAAAGACCTTAGCATTTTTTTTTCCTGCCGCTTTTATACTCTATAGGATACTAGGATTAGGGAGGTGCCAAACCAATCAGTGAACTGATTGAGTAATCACACACCCTTAGTCGTAGTATTGCACCATGAATCAATCACACACTCTAGATCCAACCATCTTTGAAAAAGTCCTACCTATGACCACATGAGGCTTTGCAAGATCTAGATACAAGTCATAACAATTATAAATGACTTTTTTCCTTAATAAATGCCATTTTTTCTCTTAATAGTTGTACTACTTATACAAACAATACATGATCATAGCCTTATTTTTGGAATTCAGTAAATTAAAATAAAATAATATACAAAACTTTTAATTTGAAGAACTGAATTGTTTTAGTTATCTTTTATGGGGGTTAGATTCACATTCCACAAATGTAAACATTTTAAAGCACACAATGTGTTGACATTTAATATAGTCATAATGTTGTACAACTATCACCAGTGTCTAATTCCAAGCTGTTTTCATCAGGTTCAAAGGAAACAAACACATTAAGCCACACATGCACACACAGCAGTCCCAGCCACTGCTGCGCTCTCTGTCTATGGATGTACTCATGCGAGATATTTCATAGAAATGGCATATGTGACCTTTTGTGTCTGGCTTCTTTCATTTGGCATCATGTTTTTGAGGTCCATGCCTGCTGTGGCATGTGTCAGTCCTTTCCTATTTTTTGTTTGTTTGTTTGTTTGTTTGTTCATCAGCTGATGGACTGGTAGGTTATTTCCTTCTTTTGTATACAGTATAAAAATCCTTTTTAAATGCTTTCCACATCTACTTTCATATCTCAGAGTTAGTTTATCAACAGTTTGATATGTAGCTTTCTGGTTCTTTTTGTTTGCATCGATACATGTGTGTGCACGCACATTGATGAATTCATATTCAAGATATTATTTTCTAAAGCTGAATGTATTTTTAATATACATTATCTCATATGTTTTATCCAAATCATTTTTAGGAGTCTTTAATAATCTTTGAAACTAGTGTTTATTTTATTAAATGAAAAACTTTTATTTGCTCAAATTTTTGAAGTATGATATGAAAATATTCCCAAAACATTTATTTCTGAAATATGATACAAAGCTTTTAGAAAATTTTCAGATAGAAAGAAAATATCATTCCATTTTATAAGAGACTTCTATTCTGGTTTTTCCTTTTCTCTATTTTGATCAACTGGAGACCAAGTGAAGAATCTATATTTTTTATATTTTATTAATTTTGAAATGCTGAGGATTGAATCCAGAGCCTGATGTATGCTAGGCAAATACATTATTATTGAGCTACACCCATACTCCAATATTTTCATATTTATAAAAAAGCAAATTTAAGACTATATTTCAGTAACTCTAAAAGTTCTTTTCATTTTACACTTATTTTATATACTTACCTCAGTAAATTAAAATATGAATAACAGAAATTTGCTAATATTTCTATGCAATAGGTAAGGAAATCATGTCTCAAAGACATTCAGGGCATGAGTCAAAATTACAGAAAGAGGAAAAAGAACTGGGATTGAGTGATCACATCTTGAAGCTCCAAAACAGAATACAAATTTGACTTTTTCTTCTTCAAACTTATTGTGGATTTTTCCCCCCACATTTGATTTTTGAATAGAAATGTTAAGTGTCTTCTTTGTAGTCTAGCAGTAGATATTCAAAACCTTACACTTAGATAATCAAATTTCTTCCAAAAAATGTTAAAGTAGTTATTAGCAGACATTCTAAATATTCTCTGTATAAAATGTATTGCGTTTATTGATATACCTTTCAATCTTCTCTAAATGTATTTATTCCTCATTTAAGAGTAAAAGAGCCTAGCTCTGGCTTATGAACCAAAATAACTTTTTAAATAGCTAACTATGAGTTAAGTCATGAACAGTTTAACAAAACATTAAAATAGGTGTTTAGTATATTTCCCCCTTTTCCAATTAATGGTTTTTCCTTGATTATAAGAATATGTAAAAATTAAATATACTAGCAACTCACTGAGATATGACGCAAGTCCGTGATGCTTAGCGATTAAAATCATGGACTCATGAAGGGCTCCTGTTATTCCAGTCATGAAAGTGCTGAATAGCAAGGGCCTTCAGACTCTGCGAACGCACCAGCTAGGGAAAGTCATCACTATCAACATGGTTATTAGCTCACATTTACAGAGGGCCAACTATGTTTCTGGTGTTATAAATACATAGAGGAAGACACTGTTGCTTTTCAGAAGACAAGGACAGGAGAGGGGACTTGAACGTTCTCTTCATGCTGGAAGGCAGAGTTTAGGAACGTGCTGTCTTCTTTAGTCTCATTCGCCACACTGGAATACCACGTTCCTCTGCTTACTAGTGGATGGCGTCTGTAAAACAGCAAACCATTATATGCTTAATTATACACACCACACGCAAAAGTGCTAATATACACAATTTTCATTTTTATTAGAAAATTTTGAAAACACATTCATTGTCTTTTGTTTTTAGACAAGAAGTTACATCCATCAAGACCTCCAGGTGACTGTCACTCCTATTCCCTTGGATATAACACATTTATACTATTACTATATAGATAGAACATGTACAGAGAAATTTGTATATATAAAATATATTTAAGTAAGATGAAGTATCAACATGGAGGGAGTTGATGACTAAATGACAGAAGTTAACAACTCTCTGGAAAAACTGAAGACTTTCCTAAAATATCTGAACAGACGCTTGGTATTCATGTAAAATTAATAAAAGATTGTCTTTTAGGTCCTTGTCGTTTAATGTCTAAATACAAAAGGAATTTAATTTATATTGAGGCAAATATTGATATTAATTTAAGGATTATACCAGAATATGCTGATGACAGATATATTGTAATATGTAAAATTATAATTATTTTCTGAGAGTGAAATTTGATAAGGAGAAGGACAAATCAATGAGTAAGTCATCACACCCTCCATCTATAATAACTGCAAGTGACTGAAAGGTTTAAGAAACACCCAAGTTCATACACTGGGGTGTGGCTTTATTATACTAAGATTATGTTTGCCTGAATGTGTAATTTAGTCATTGTATTACTGAAAAGGAAGCCTGTAATTGAAGGAGTTTAAAGAGAGTTTGGTCTTAAAACTTATGATATAACCAAAAAATGTGCCTATAAAATATTAATTGCTAGGTTTTTGTGAAGTTTGATATTTAATTTAATTTAGATCCTAAAAAATAGTTTCTTTTACAAACAGAATTTAAGACTGGTAAAAGCAGTGCTCCTTTGGTTAAACCCATGAGGTACCTGGCCTGCTTTTTTGCATCTTAGTTGATCCAAGGCAATTTTACCAAACCACAGAATTTCTAAGAACATAATTTGAAAATTTAACGCTTATGATCATAACACCCTAACCATGAAAGGACTTTGTTGGAAAAGGAGATAGAGACACTGGTCAGTTAACATTATTTGTTCTGATTGGCAATGTACTAAGCAATCTGTTGATGAAAATGTTGATTATTTTGGTTTGCACTGAGTTTGCAGTTTATACTTTATTAATAAGTTAATATACTATTTTTCTTATTATCATATGAAAGTAATAAATGTGAGTCTATCCTTGAAAGATCAAGTACTTTTTCCCCCTATTATGGGCCTAAAGTTTTAAAAATCTGCACAATAAAACTTCCTTCTGGCAGAGGTGAGAATGCACCATAGCCATGGCAGCCTCACCAAGATTATGCCAATGTATGATGCCCTGCTGGTCATTAGAAACCCTTAACTGACTGAAACTATGGGGTTGGATTGAGCTTTGAAAGGAATTGTGGCATTTCTTAGATGATCCATGAAAGGAAAATGATCTTTTAATAGAATAAAACAGAATAATAGTACTCTCATCTGTCAATGCTGTTCATCTTTTAGAACTTTTTTTGTTTTTGTTTTTGGTTTGTTTTTGTTTTGCTTTTGGTACCGGGAATCAAACTCACCACCTTGCACTTACCAGGCAAGTGCTTGCACTGCTGAGCTAAATCCGCAACCCCTAGAACTTGTTTTTAAATTACAAATCTGTTGGTTCTATTATTTCTTGAAGGTCACACATTTATGAAATATTGAATCATCTTAAATATCAGTTTGTAACTTCGTGGCTATAACTTTTAAGTCGTTGATGTAAAATCAAGATACTAGAAATTAACTATTTCTGTAATGTAAGCATACCCTTACTTTTACAATTATTTCACTGAGTCTGTAGTAATACCCAGTTTAACATTGTTTATTAAAGTGTAGTATAAGTTTCCTGAACTGTACAGTAAATTGCATTTATTTCTTTTTTATTCCTTAAGTGAAAAATTGACTTTTCTACTACTACTTAGCAGAACTGCTTAGTTATGTCTCCTTTATTCTAATTTGTTATATTTCCTTTTTGTTTGTTTGTTTGGTTTTGTACTGGGGATCGAACTCATGACTGTGTGCTTGCAAGGCAGGTGCTTCTGCTACTGAGCTAAATCCCCGGCCCTATACTTCCTTTATGACAGTAATATACATACAAATAAAAATTTTAAAAACTGAAAATTTCACTTAAAACTTCCTCTTAGTACAAAAACATTTTAAAGTTTCCTTTAATGACTGAATGACTAAAGTTGTTTATGAAGAGATTCATTTATATCATGGATCACAAATAGAAACATAGCCAATAAATATTAATCATTGAACTATGGTAGTTGAGAAAGATGCAGAGATATATTTGCTTTCAAATGTTCTGTGAACAGAATGGACCAAAGGAAGGAAAGAAGGGTGGGAGGGAGCAAGAAAGAAAGAAAGAAAGAGAAATATCAAGCAAATAGTTGCTTATTATAGTGGAAATATGTTTCTTCATCATTTTTGTCTTTATGTTTGCTACTACTGTGCATGAAGACTTTTTCTCATGTGATACAAAAAGTGAATGTTGATTTTGAAATAGTTAAATCAATGTCCATCATTATCATCACCATTGTTACCATCAGTGAAAACTAACCAGCATCCAATAATCTGAATTCTGTTCAGATCTGCTACTAGGATATATAAGTATATATTTCCCGAGATTCATTTATAAAATAATGTCAAAGTTGTTGTACCCTCCTCAACATGAGTATGTGAAGCTAACATAATACATGTAAAAAATTAAAAAGCATAAAACTAATGCAAAGTGGTATTATGGTTCTTATAGAAGTGGCAGAATGTACTGCCAGTGGATGCAGACTGTGGCGTTAGACTTCCTGGGTTAGGATAACTAAGAGCTGATCTCCTGTAAGCTGCCTAACCTCTGAGTGCCTCAGTTCTTCCTCGGGTAAAACAGGGGTATTTAACAGCATTGTTATGAGAATTAAATGAGATCATTTTGTGAAGCTCTTTGAACAGAGACCAGGACATTATCAGCACTGCTAGTTCTTAAATAGTAATATTTAAATGTCTACTATAATATCAATTTTTTAATTATTCTATGATATTTGATGCCAGGCTTTTAAAGCTTGTTAAAAAAAATTCAGGCCAAAGTTTTATGGGTTAGATGACAGATGACACAATGGAAGAGATTTAGACCTTTTGGGGGAAAAAAAACCAAACAGATGTAAGGACCCTTTCTAGGCTATCAGAAATCCCAACAAATATTCTCCATTTCCTTTTGTGTGGTGGTACCATCTTTCTGAAGCTAAAGTTCAAACTGCATTTAAAGGAACCACTAGTTCTTGCTCCTCCCAGGAATGAATGTTTCTACTAGGATCATCATTTGTTCATATCATAGCTGTCAATTTTCAAAACTAAGTATACTTCTTTACTCCTGGTTGTGAATTTATGGGATGTGCACAGGCCAACCCTGAGTGACATTTCCTGTTAAGACAGGCCCTCACTGGGGAATCCTAACTAAGGCCAGCAGTATGATGTATTAAGTGTTGCCGGTATTCCATTTAATATTAAGCAGTTTCATAAAAGCCTTTTTAAATACCTAACTTAAAAGGGAAACATTCATTCCTATTGAGTACACTGCTACAGTAAAGCTCATTCTCTTACTGATTCCAAACAAACACCATTTATTTAAGTGCCAACCTACTATTCCCAGAGTTTACTATTTTATTCTTGCTCCAAAATGGCATCAACAATGATGGGGCGCTTTCAGGGGATTTTTGGACAGAATTGGCAACAAAAGGGTAAGCTTGAGGAAGTGCAAAGTAGACTAGTTTTTATCTCAGCCCTCCCCCCAACCTACACACCCCCTGATCAAACAAGAGCCTTTATGATGTGCGCAATTGCAGTGCGGTCTAACTGGCTCCTGCACAGGCTTGCACAGAATTTCCTCTCTGAAATCACACTGTGGACATCTATAGCTAAATGCTTACAAAGCTTCCAGGAAGCAAGGCTCCCCCAGGCCCCTATTTTTTTTCTTTTTTAGAAGTCCAATTGACCAAAGCCTATCATTTGCAAATTCTCTCGGGACTTCTCTTATTTCCTTTCTTTTCATTGGATAGAGTGGAAAACAAAACAAAAACCTCCCTCTGTGTGATTATCTATTTGTTCCAGGTATCATTTCCCTGTGAGGTTATTTACAGGTTCCCTGCAGTTTAGCTCTTCTTGCCTGGTAATTACTTATTGAAAGAAGCCTCCTTCAGGGTGAGCTCTTCCTTTAACCCCTTTTGCTTGTTCTTCTTGGGAGGCTAGCAAGGAGCGAGACTCTGCAGTTTCTGGGAACCCACCTAGAGGGCCCCCTTGACGCCACACAGCCCCTGTCAGGCAGCAGTCTGCAGCCGGAGCCACTGCTGCAGAGTTAATGTACAGTACCTCGGCGGCGCCTGCAAGTGTCCTGCGCTGCTCAGAGCTGGGGCGGCACAGCCCAGAGCAGAGGAGGCAGACGCGACGATTCCAAAGGTTCTGCTGGAAATTCGGCGCTGGGGGACTCCAGCAGGAGCCTGTTGCCATTGTGTTTTAAAAGCATGCAAGGTCTGTATGGCTTGGGCATGAGAATCTTTCCGATGTCAGAGCATCAGAGTCAATGACATCTATTGGGGAACTGAATTTGGGATAAAGAAAAGAGAGAAGAGGAAAGAAAGGCAGTGGGGGAAGAAATTCTTAGACAACGTCTGACTTACAGCTGTGAAATTCATTTTCCAAGGCAAAATACGAAAAGCTCACACATGGTTTTGGTAACAACAAATTAAAGGGAATTCTGCAGTGCAAGAATCAATAGCTTAGTCATTTTACTTCAAGAGAGCAGACAGCCTTATTATGGGGTTAGGCAGCGGAAATGAATTTCATCACGACAGCACCTTCTGAAGTCATGATGGTAGCTAATGGTAATCCTGTCCTGCAAAGCAGAAATTACTCATTGCCTTTTTACTTTTGGAGTCAAAACCAGCAATTCTGAGATTTGGGGACCAAGCTGGCTTTGATTATAGGTGTCTGGTCTCCAGCCCCTTTGCTCAGGTCTTTGTCCGACACATCTCAGATAGTATCACTGCGTTAAAGTGACCACATAGGAATATGTGCCTAAGAAAGAAGAAAAAGCAATATTCATTTCTAAAAGACAGCATGGCAAAGCAACCTGAAGTTTTCCATTTCCCTTCTAACAGCCCTTTAACAAGAATAACAAGAAACTGTTTTTTGACTCCTCTTTTCCCACATTTCATAGTCCTTCCTGTGAGGATGCATTAATTTACACTCTGGCATTTGGATTTTACCAGGACAATATTTGCCATCGTTTATGATTAGCATCTGGACTGGTTATTTTAGAGTGCTGACTAGTGGAACCTAAAGGATGGACCCATTCCTGCAGTCCTTTGTGATGTTCCTTTCTTCAAATCCTAGAAGGGCTTTTGTTAATGCTGTTTGTTTTTGGGGGGGATATTTTTTTGGAATTCAATACTTGTTGCAATAATTGCCCATGATAGCTGCTCAAACAAGAGAGTTGGAATCCATCTGTGAAAATCACTACACTAACCCAGGAAACAAGGAAAATATTAATGAGAGAAGATCTGCAAACATGATGCACGTGAATAATTTTCCCTTTAGAAGGCATTCCTGGATTTGGTGAGTAATCAATATCCCTTTAGTTGGTAAAACTCAGCTTTTTGAGACTCCATGGCAGGTACCAGTGAGGATTTCTCTTGAAAAAGAACTGGGATTCAGGGAGAAAGAAAAGTAAAACCTGTGTAAAGCCAAAGGTTATCTAAGAAAGTATTGATTATACAATAAAAATTATCGCTAATATAAAGCATCCAAAATAAGAAATCACATATGAAAACATGAGGACATTTACAATTGCTAACACTCTGTGGCTAAAGAAAAAAAGAAGGCTGAGAGGGTTTTGAGCATGGCAATTGATGATAAATAATGGGGAAGGGAAGGTTTGGGATTTGTTTTTTTCTGTTTTATTTTATTTGAAAATTCCTTGGGGAAAGGCACCCATGCATTTCTGACATCTAATATCAGTTGGTCTTAATTTCTAAAGAAGGTTAAGGGAAAGTTACAATGCTGACTCAATTTTGAATAATTTGGACATCTGTTAGTGTTGCACATTTAAGAGTATTTTTGGTATTCAAGAAATATTTCCACTAACATGAACCAATAGAATTCTAGGAGAATTCTAACCCATGAATCGTGAAGTACTCAGATTCTTAGAGAAGTTGCTTGGTGCCTGGGTATTTGACCCTTCATTAAGGCTCAGCACAATATAGTGAGGTCTCTGAACTTGTGGCATTATGGGTCCCTTCTTACTAGAGTTCATGAAAAAAAATATATAGGAACTAATTGCTGAGAGTGTTATAAGGGCAAAGGTTACCATGTTTTAAATTGTCCTTTTAAAATATGTGTTTTGGTGATATCCAGTTTCTGTGACAGAAACTTTGTGGATGCCTAATAAAGCATATTTTAAGATTTTATATTGACCAGCACTGGTTGCTTGGGTTACTCTATTGTGTCTGGTTTTCAAATGACATTTCTGAGGTAAAGACTTTGGCTAGACACAGAATAAACAGTAGATATTCTGATACAGGTTTCTGAGCGTTTTCTAGCTTTGGTGGCAGTGTCCCAAATGAAACCTTCTGGATGACTTACCACCAAAGTCACCTGCTGGTTTGTTTCAGCTAAAAAGTCATGGCAGAGAAGGGTGGGTAACAGCCTGTGTCACTCTAAGCAGGTGCTCATTTTCTATCATACAGAGACATCCAGAGTCAGCGCTGTGGCGTATCTTCCTTCTCTGCTGACCACTGCCTCTGTCCCCTGCTGTTATGTACTTGGAAGGGAGTCTGGGTGCTGTGCCTCCAAACCCCAGTGGCCCTTTTCTAACTGCATCACCAGAGTTCCCAACTCACTGGAAGGTTTAGTGCTGTCGCCTTGCTTGTCCTGCTGGTGAAAGTCTAACATCAGCAAAGAAGCCCTTGTCATTCTTACAAAAAAGTACACATCAGTGGCCTTTATCCCTGAAATTAAAAGTCATGGAAACATTCATTGGCATATAGTGGCAATGTCAAATATTCATTTTTTTCCTGGTTTTTATACCATTCTTTAAGATGTGTTTAGAGGGAAAGATTGACATTTTCATTTCTATAAAGTGTGCCTTGCCATAACGCAACAGTTTTTGTTTGGATTCAGTCTGGGTGTGAGTCCATTTGTTTATGTTGTAATAGGTAGGATGCACGTACTCTTTAAATCTTTAACATTATAATAAGCTTTTCTGCTATTGCATTAACCTCACTTCTACTTTCGATAGGAAAAAATAAGCTATTCAACTCTGTAGTTTTGGAAAGAATGCAAATTTGCTTATTCATGCTCCTCTAGATCTGTAATACATATTTTTGAAGGCTGCAAAGAGTTGACAGTCCTGTTGGTTTTCTCTTGTACCTGAAATATGCAGCCCTTTGTCTATTTCACGGGGTGATGTATCAGTTCTTGTTTTGTCACACTGGGCCAGTGTGGAATGTGAGGGTTCTATGCATTAATTCTTCTCTGAGTACCTTAGAAGGATTCATTAATGAGACATTAGGCTCAAAGGAGGAAGGTGGTGGTTTTTTTCTGGGTGACCCAGTTAGTGTTTTTTCCTCATTTTCAACTTCTCTAGTTGTTGTTTTATTTATAACCTCACCTTTCAATACTGCAGGAAGAGATTCTTGGTATTTGTAAATAGAAATCTTCTTTTCCTTTAACTTACTGTGTGAGTCCATGTTAGATTAGATTCTCTGTTTATAAAAGTTTATGCTAAGAAGAAAGTGTCTGTCAAGTCGTCTTTTCGTCTCCAAAGATTTCCCTCCCTTTCTTCATTCTCACACACAGGGGTAAATCAGAAGATGACAACAGACCAATGCCAGGAAGTAAACATTAGAGACATACGCTTTGGTTTCAGGAGCCCTACTTCATCTCTATGAAGGTTCTAAGCACTTTGGATAGGCAGGGTACATGCTCTGGCTTCTTTTTCCTTTTGAGATATGTGAAAGGGAAATTTGAAACACAGGAGGTCTGAAGTAGTCTTCAAAAGTTTACCAGGGAGAGTGATTCAAATAGAAACTCATCCTCCTGCCTTAAGGCTGGTGTGCTGATCATTATGCAATCATATTACAAATTCATTGTAAAGTGGTTACAAGTTAAAGTTAATAAATGGTTCTTTTATTTGGCTTAATAGAACACTACAGTGGAGTACGAGAGGAGTGCCATGAAGAATGTGTCTTTTTTGTTTGATGCTACATTAGAAATATTTGCTGGAGGATTATACTTCTTTCCATTTCACTTTTCAGCTCTTTACAGCCAAGCCAAACAAAGATAAGGGTTTGCCTCACTGGGTAAACATGGACTATATAGCTCCTATGTTTTATTCTGGCTAATTGTAGGCGGGAACTGGTAGCCTGGCAATTTAGGATCGAGTCTTGCATGGTTGAAAGAAGGGAAATGCAAGTCAGCTTTCTAGGAATTTAAATTTCTTCTAGAAGCAACTAAGAATACTTTTTAGAAATCGCATGAACCAAATATAAGAATCTATCAGGAATCACGTATTATAGACTGAGTAACATTGAGATCATTCTTATGATTGTGACATACAGTCCATTAACTATTGTTATTCTTTAATTATTTCTTATGTAATTTGTTTTATCTCTTTATAGAATATTTTTGTATTTAATTTATTAATATCCACTTATATTACATTAAAATAAATTTTTTAAAAAGAATGACATAATATAGTGTAACATATGACCATAGCTTCTGCCTTACTTAAAAGGTATATGATAATGTTGTACAATCTGATATGTGAACATGTAGTAATTTTCATTCCAGAATAAATTTCATTTCAGGGTTATGGAGAATGTAACCAAAATTGTAAAATTTAGGAGGTCATTTCTAATATTTGAAAACCTCTGTCTCGTTTTTCTGATAAACTGAGAGGACAGTGGAAATAGATTCCAAAGACCCCTGCTGGGGACAGTGTTCAGTGATAGAGTCTCTGTACCCTCTGAGGATACCAGAGGAAGCTGTGGGAATAGTGATTGTGAATGATGATGAGTTATTTGCTTATGTGATGCTTAAGATTTCAGTTTTTAAGGACCAGAAGTCTAAATCTTTTAACTCCAATCAGAAGGCAACATGGGATGATTATAGCACCTTGATTCAACGTGGAGACTTGTCCCACTTCTCTTAAGCCACCACGTTCTCTGGTTGAACTATCCCTTTCCAAGTATCAGCTCCAATCAGGTTAGTCTAACAGATCACAGTTTAGATGCTCCTCTATACCAAAGATTCAACTTATAAACATTCTCATTTGGGTCTCATTCTCATTTGGTGACCAGACGTTCTGCTTCTTAGTGAAGGAATAATTTTTCTTAGTTGTTTAGAATCTCACCTTTTAGATTTCCCTTCATATACTGAAGCTAAAGAAATTCAATCTCAGAAGCACATCTTCCAGAATTTATATTCTCATCAATTTAATCTCATTTGTTTTGTCTGAATCTTAGCGGATAGGAAAAGTGTTGTGTTTGATGGTAGTCTATGTATTGGAAGACAGAATGAAAAATAATGGATCCTGCCCATTTTAATCATTCTAAAATTCTTCCAGTGCCTGCTTGACGTCTAAGGACATCATAGATCTGCTGGCCTTCCTTCAGTGCTGTCTCTTTCCCTAGGTGACAAAGCCATTCAGAAACTCTAAAATCTAACCCCAGATTCCCAGGTGATTCTGAATCTTGTTAGAGCTGAAGAGTTTATTTGTATACACATACGGCCTGTAAAGTTTAGGATCACAACTATGTCAGCTCATCTTGTTCACTAATCTGTGGACTGGATGGTAATTTTAGGCCATTTTTAATCCAGATGTTCAGATTCGGATTTAAGACAAAGATTTTCCAGGAGATGACATTTTGATCATATTTAGCATATTACTTTGCTCTTGGCTTTCTATTTTACTCTCTTTGTATTGCCTCTAGTTGAACTCTTCCTGCTAGTAATAATTTGGAGTTTACAAATGAAAATAAAAATTCATGTTTTTCTGTTTTAATTTGTAAAGTGAATTTGATGAAGAATGGCACGAGACAGGAGCAACATTGCCTTCGGTGATACTGTTGTGCCCACCATTTGCAGAAATTAGGTGTAATCTTTTCAGTCTTTCTGAATTTGTGAAGTATTTCATGAACTTTAAACTGCTGACAGTTTATATTCTCAGTTTATCTGAGTTGGTGGCCCGGGCTGTTAGAAAATCTCTTCTACCAGAAGAAAATAAAATATTATCTCCCATCATATGAAAATGATCGGCTGGGGTGTTAAACTTCTGTTAGATTTTTTTATTTTTCCACCCCTTGTTGCTGTGCTTGTTTTAATCAACTCTTACCAAGTAACTTCCATTAATGCTGAGGTCTTCTGGCCCAGATAAAAGGAGGCAGGTAAGGGAAAAAGAAAATAGTACGCAATTCTGAGATGGAAGAAGCCAAGGAAACAAAAATATAGTTTTTCACTCATCACAATAAATAGTTCTTTTTAATATCCCTTGCTCCTTCTTCTTCTCCTTCAATCATGTCCCACAAAAGTTAACACTCATTAATATTCTGTCTAGCTATAGCTTCATTTCACCTGTTTAACTTGAGAATGTCTCCAAGCCACATTTGAATGCCACAACTGCAGATCACCTGATGAACTATTGGGTAGTATTTCCATTTGAGAAGTCATGGCCCATAATCATGCCCAAGACAATATGTTTCAGCTAAGGACTGTGCTTGCAAATTTGGGGGCTATAAAACTTTTGTGTTGCATAGTATAATACAGTACGGACACATACATGCTTATCCATATGTGTCTACATCTGCACACATGGCTTCAAAGATGGGTAATCTGTCCTCTATATAATCAGTGTATGTCCTGGGTGTCTGGAAGGACTCTCAGTCTCTAACTCTGTTAGAAACCTGATGTTACTCTTTTGTGTAACTTTGCGCTCACTGAGCTCTTCACCACTGTTGAAAATATTTTCAGGGGGCTGGGAATTTAGCTCAGTGGCACAAGCACCTGCCTGACAAGCACAAGGTCATGAGTTTGATCCTTGGTACAAAAAAGAAAAAAGATTGAAGAAGGTATTTACCCACTTCATGATAAACCGTCACTTTAATAAAAAAAATCCCATAACACATTGGTAATGATAATTAGAAAGTTATCATTGATATTCTAAAATCACTCAAATGAATTTGGTGAACATATAAGTAACATATATAACATGAGAAAACTCCACATCAATTGAATCTTTTGCTTTTTGCCACAACTTTTCACATGAATAGCAAGATTTAATAGCAAATGTGGCTTTTCTTGCTTGTTTCCCTGTTTGCAGATGAAGAAGGTAATGCTTATAGAGATTAAGTAACTTGCTCAAGGTCACATTTCTATTACTTGGAGAAACTCATCCTTTCAAAACCGAGTCTTTCCTGTTGCAAAGTCCACCATCTTTTTAACCCAGCATACTGTTTTCCTGGCAGATGGCTTCACGCCCTTCCCATGGGCCTTCTTGAAAACAGATTAGCAGTAAACCAAAGAAAATAATCAGATTCTCCACTTATTTAACCAGGTGGATAAGCGTACAGAATTTCACTGAATGTGAGTGGGCTTTTCTTGAGAAACTTGCTAATGTTAGGACTATGACCCATACTCTGTGCCAGCAACTTTTTCTGTGTTCTCAGAATGAGAACCTTCACAAGGAATTTGCAGTGAACTGTGTTCCTGGGGTCATTCTGATCCATGGGGTCATTTCTGTGAATTAGTAAAAGGTGCTTCGCTAGCAGGTATCTTAGGAAAGCTGCCACACTTTGAGCAGATGAGTAAGAAATGTATCCAGTGCTCAGAGAATGGACAGAGCAAAAGGCCTCCCTTTCCTCTGGGCACAGTGGAGAGCAGAGCTTGGGTGGGGTCAGCTCCTTTCCCTCTGCAGGGTGCTGTTAGGCAACACCCAAACCAGCTCCACTGCTGCTTTGGTGCGGGCTGCACCTTCATTTTGTGATAGTCAGATGAAATATCTTTGAGAATACTTTGCTTAAAAAAAAAAAAAAAAAGAAAAGAAAAGACCATAAAAGTCTGGAGTTTGCTGCTGTATCATTACATTCCTTAAAATGTTCAGTAGGTCTTTAAAATTTTAGATGTAAAGAATGTTAAATATTACCTGAAATCAGAGCTAAATGCATAAGAAATATTTTAATTGTACAAATAGCCTAATATCTGAGTTACTGGAAAATGCCATTCTTATTAAATTTAACTGGAGCAAGTGAAATATACCTATTCTTTTAAGCAGAAGGGATGCCCAGATAAATATGATAACTGTCTTGCCTTGGAGACTGGAAAGAAGTGCCATAGAAAGAGATAATTACAGTGCAGTGAGGAGAAGATTTTAATCCAGATTTATACAAGGTGTTGTGGAATTCAAAGGAAGAAGCAATTTAACTGGTTTGATGTAGATATCTGGAGTCCAGAAATGAAAAGCCAAAACTATAGACTTTGTAGGGACTGGTAACACTTTGTAAGGTGGTTTATAAAAACGTCTGGAGAGAGGTTATGTTTCAGGGTTTACAAAGCTAGAAAAATGTGGTGCAAAGTACTTTTGAAAATAATTTTGGACAGAAAAGACAGAAAGAATGTTAAAAGTGAGGGGATGACAGAGGTAGGAGCGAGGAAAAACACAGTGGCTGCTAAAGAGTGCTGAGGGCTTCTTGAAAGTAGAGGGCCCATTCCCGAAGAAAGTATTAGGGACAAGCTGAAAGTGATGGGAGGCGTGACTCTGTCAGAGGTAGGACAGAGGAAGGGAAGGATGGTTGCAGATGGCAAGGACCCTGAGTGAATGGGCCCAAGCAAGGTTTGGGCCCTTCGCCTCTGTCTTCTCTGGGAAGTAGAATTCAAGATCCAATCTTAGAAGGAGGAGGGGGGAAGCCCAATCGGGACAGCTGAGTGCGGGAATGAAATGGCCACTGTTGGGAGGTAGACAGGCTGCTGAAGGGCAAGGTACACAGGGGTCAGGCGAGTTTAAAACTGCTGAAAAACTATCAAGTCAACATAGAGCACTTTGCTCTGCTTTTGCAATTACTTATACAAAGTGTTATGTCAGGGAAAAGGGAAGAGATGCGACAGTGACATTACAATTTTTAATTAATAAGTCAGGAACTGTTTTGTGATTCAGATTTCTCCTATTGATCGTATCTTGGGGGATTCCAGAGAATGCAAAGCTAATTCTATTGTTGTTGTCATTTCCTGTTTGGTAGTGGTAGAAACTGTTTTATGAATATCTTAATTAGATTGTACTTCCAATTGCATGACCTGATTTTGGAAATGTGAGATTTTCTGTGCTGCCTGGAAATAATTCTTAGGTGACAAATAAAAGCTGTAAGATGTTTGCTTTGAAGTTTATCTTCAAATGAATAAAAATCACAGTGGGAAAAGAAGGCAAAATGATTCAGCTCTGTTCACTTTTTAGTAGGAACCTCCCTGTGGTTTATGTTAGAATGTCATAATTCCATATATATGAAACCTGCTTTTAGAAAGATTTCTTCAAAACCCCTATGATGTTTACTTGAAAGTGTCACCATTCTCTGTGAAACTTACTGAAAATAGCAAAGCATAATATGACTTAACAAGATCCTGTCTAACCTAGTTTAAATATCAATAATTTGAATTCTCTTTTATGTTGCCATGATCCTTCAGAGAAAAGAATAACAAATATAAGGTATTAATTAAGAGATGTTATTGCACGACTTGATAATTTTTAGGTCATACTAATAAGCCCTGGATAGTTCCATGAGTTTGGCAGATATTACGAATTTCTTTCATCTCTTCCAATCATCAGCACTTTCTCTAGGTCATCTTTAGTATTCCTGGTATACAAGGCTCCCTATTACTTTATGCAAGGCATTCTGTGTGGGATTTCTGCTGTGGTTCCCAAACTTAAAGAAGGTACTAAATGGTATCAAGGAACTTTGTTTTTCCTTTCCCATGAGTTTCCACGTTTTTTTTTTGTTTGTTTGTTTGTTTTTGGTTTTTTTGTTTGTTTTGTCTCTGTGACAAAGTTTCACTATGCAATTCAGAGTGGCTTTGAATTTGTGACAATCCTCTGGCCTCCAGGCTCCCAAGTTGCCAGGATTATAGGCATGCACCACCATGCCTGGCTGATGTTTTTCTCTTTTGAGTTTGAAAATGAGAAAGTTCACTGCATAATCCACTGTAGTCACAAAATCTATGCCCATGTTTTACCTAATTAATGCTTTCATTTTGGTCTTACTTCAGCATGGCTGTCCTTCAGTTTAAAATAATATGAAGAAACAATACATGGATCCTGAACCAATAATCCAGGACTGAACTCTGATGTTTTCATAAAGTATGGCTCTTCCTATACAAATATTTAGCGTCTCAGCTGTAGGTATTTTGCTTATTACTTGGCCAGAAGGACTATGAGTAGTAACTTTATTCTTGGATAAAACAGCAACATTACGCCCTGCCCACAGATGTTGTTATCCACAGAACTGAGAAAATGCATCCCTCGTATAATGTATGCATTCTTCATGTTGTCACAATTCCTCTGGATAAAGGCACAAGCCCTTCCTTTGTCTAATCCCCATCTAACCCAAAGAAATCACACAATCTTACATTCTTAATATCAGGAACCTAATTGTTGGATTGCTCTGTGAGTGTAAAACTGTAACTGACAGAATTATGCAGAGCCCTTGATGTTCTAGAAAAGAAAAAAAAATTAGAAAGTTAAAAGTGGGGAAATTGAGGCAATTTAGTGTTACTAAAGAGAATAGGAGTAGAGGCTTCAGGCAAGTCATCAAGTAAGGCACTGGAGTCTTAAACCTTACTGTATTTAAATTATAAAAGAAAAAGATATTTGTGGAAACTTTCATTTTAAAAAATAATCTATACAAGATTTGATTTTTCAGAGAGATCAAATCTTAAGTTGGAGCAAGATGTTACCATTTGAAAGGCTGATCATATTCTACAGGGATTCACCGCACATGCTGTTGCTTCCAGGAACTTGCTAAGACCAAGAGAGCCTTGGAAATCTTGGAGGAGCAGGTCATACTCTGCTCCTGAAAGCAGCCTCCCTGACTACTGGGTTAGACTGTACACTGCCGGACCTAGCCCAGTATTCCACTTATTAGGGACTTGGTACATTTTCTCTGAATGAATATGTGAATAGAAAAGGCTAAACAACAGAACAATTTTATGATTAAGAAATAATTAAGTATCCTTTAATGTTTTTCAGGTAATGTTATTTTGCCATATTTTCACACAAAGCAAAGGAAATTATGCTATGAAAGTAATCAAGATAGTAAGTATGGTTATCACTTTGAACATGGACTAACCATTTAGAGACATCATCTCCTTGAATACTCCCACAAATCTAAGACTAAGGTTTGTCATCTGTGCACTAAGGATGCAGCCTCAGAGAAGTCACCTGCCTGCTCTGTGACTCAGTTGCCCCATCTATACAATAGAGACAAATAGTGAGTTCTCACTGTCCCTTCACAGAGTGACTGTGAAGATGAAATGAGAAAAGTAGTCAGTGTTTAGGAGAACACATGCCACTTAGAAAGGAACTAAAGACTAAGCTACTGTTACTTTACTGAGTAGAAAGATAGACTGTGAATGGTTGACCAGAAGGCCTGGATCAGTGATGGCGCACCTATGGCACAGGTGATACAGAGGGCCATCCATCATCACTAAAAGCTCTAAAAGGTTCACCATGACTGGCCCTTCGATAACGCACTTGCCTGTTCTAACTTATATCTTTCTTATTAGCTACAGCTAAAGTAGAGAGTCAGATGGGCTTTGCAGTGTCACCCTCTGCAACTTTTCAGTCTGTACAGACAGCACTTTGGGTTAGGTGTGGATGGTGGGATGGTGCGTGCCTTTTCCTCTCTCGAGCCTCAGCCTTTGCACATCCCATGTGGAATCAGTGCAGGCCACACGTGGCATAAGTTTTTCATGGCACAGGCCATCTTACCAGGTTTTCTTCATTGCATTCTTGGTTGCTGGGATGGTACCTCATGCAAAAGAGGTGCTCAGGAAATGCTTTAGAGTGCAAACTTCTCTTCCAGAATTGTGTTCATGCAATATAGTGCTTTCAAGACTAATATTATCTTTCTAGGAGGCAGTTTATGCTTTTGGATAGGTAGATGATACTAAAAAGTATCATCTGGAGAATAAATAATTCCTACAGATCTTACTTTTTGACAGTTGGTAGAGTTTAACTGAATTTGGGTTAGCAGTCATCCTACTGAATTGAGTTTAACCTGAAAATCCAAGTGCTGTGTCTCCAGATCATTTTATGCTTATCTTAGATACTAATTTATTCAAACTCATAAACAACTCATTCACATGTTTAGATGGCCCTTTCTTTCCTTGAAGATGTGTGTCTTTCATCTCTGGCAAGATAAAAGTCTACAAATCAACTTCACAGCAGATTTTCCTGTGTGGTCCCATCCGTGTCTGCATTTTTAACATTTTAGATACTTTTCA